>JABSTQ010001671.1:0-137372 GCA_013358835.2 Ixodes persulcatus | reverse complement strand
CGTCGGTGATGCCAGTCTGCGCGAAGCAACGCAGATTGCCCATCACGTTTCGCGAACAGGTGTCTCAAGAGTTGCAACGATTGGAACGTCTCGATATCATTGAGTGGGTGGATGCGTCAGAATGAACTTCACCCATTGTGGTTCGGAAGAAGGAAAGTACGATCCGGTTGTGCGTCCACCTAAGGGAACCGAACAAAGCCATCATCGTGGATAGGTTTCCACGTTCCCATACTGAGGAGTTGCTGCACCAGATGGTGGGTGCTACCAGGTTTTCAAAGCTCGACTTGACATCTGCGTACCACCAGGTTGAAGTAATACCCGACAGCCCTGAGTTAACAACTTTCGTCTCATACGATGGTCTGTTTAGGTTCGAGCGCGTCTGTTTTCGGCTTGCATCGGCGCCGGCTGCCTTCCAAACAATGATGTCGCTCATCCTGAAAGGACGCAGAGGAGTTCCCTGTTGCATCGATGACGTCATCGTTTGGGGGAAGACGACTAGCGCGCACCAAGAAAACCTGAGACTTCTTCTGAGGCGCATTTCAGAGGCTGGACTCCAACTGATTTACAAGTGCGTGTTCGACGTGGACCAGCTTTCTTTCCTCAGAAATATGGTGAGCAAAGAAGGCCGCGCTCCTCTGCATTCGAAAGTGGAGACCATCGTTCAAGCTCTAGTACCAAAGGACGTCTCAGCGCTGCGGTAATTCCTGGGACTCGCAGGCTACTACTCCTGTTTTGTGCCACACTATTCCGATGTGGTCGAAAGTCTCCAAAAACTGCTGCGTCAGAGCCAAACATTCACTTGGGATGACGCATCGCAGAAAAGCTTTGAGAAGATTAAAGAGATTCTTTCGTCATGTCAGGTCATCAAGATGTTCGTCAATAACCTTCCAGTGGTTGCGACAGACGACGCACCAGACACTGGCCTTGAAGCCGTCCTTCAGAAACAAGTTCGAGAACAGCCACACAGTTGCCTTTGAATCCAGGTCACTGACCTTTACCGAGCGGGGGTATTCTGCTGGAGAAAAGGAGGCTCTAGCGTGTTTCTTCGCTTGTGAACATTGACACACAGGTTCCTATTTAGAACGGATCACCAGACGCTGGTGACTCTGCTACCGTCCAGAGGTTTTGGCAGGAGGCCACTACGAATCGCAAGGTGGTCAGCGAGGCTCCTTTACTACAACTTTGACATCATCTATCAAAGCGGCAGCGAAAATGCTGTCGCGGGTGCGCTGTCTCGATTACCTTTGGTGGCAGCAGCAGAGCCAGAGATGAAAAAAGAAGTTGTCTCTTTGGTGTCATCTAGCGTCACAAAGGATCAAATTCAAGTCGTAACATCCAAGGATGCTACCCTACAGCTAGTGACCAAGTACCTCGAGAAGGGATGGCCAGCAAGGAGGATGCCCACTCAGGAGCTGATGCCTTTCTTCCAGCTTAGGGAGGAATGGTCCGTTGTGGATAGCATAGTCTTCAAGAAAGACAAAGTTGTGCCAGATTCGCTGACCTTGGACTTGGTTTCTTTTGTGCACGAGGCACAGCTTGGCATCCTGAAAGCCAAACAAAGACTTCGAGACAAGTTTTGGCGGCCCCGGAAAGACAGGCAGGTGGAGTATGCCGTGCGATTCTATCACGTGTGCCAGTCAGCTGACAAGTCAGCAAAACCGGTCCTTGCGCCACTACGCCCGGTTACTTTCCTGGAAAAGCCCTGGCAGAAGCTGGCTATGGACATCGGGGGTCCGCTACACCTGACTACCGCAAGTTTGTCATCACCCTTGTGGACTACCATTCCAAGTGGCCGGAAGTTTGTTTTGCAAATACGGTTACGTCACAAGCGGTGATAAATTTTTTGTGAGGCGTGTTCAGTCGAGAGGCTATGGGCCTCCTGCGTTGCCCAGGGGGTGCTGCGAAAAGGGACTTGTTAGGCCTTGTTTTGGGTAGTACAATCTTTAGCGTCTCAAACTGTCACGCATGCAGAAGCGTGCCTGCTCTGGTGCGGAGCGCGAGATCACGATGAAAATACAAAGAAACAACAAAAATTTGAACGCCGTCAAAGCTAAGACGCTAAGAGCGTGAGCCAAGAGATGCCGTTTCACGCGTTCCAAAGTAGACATGACAAAGAGAAAGAAAAACGACAGCGTCGCGACAAAGGTGTTTTTACGTCACCACCCAGAGATAAGAGACGCGTACTCTAGCGGTGGTGTTATGAATTTGGCACTTTTGATTGTCTTGCGGCGTTGAGTCTGGACGATTTCTGGCGTCCAAAGGTGTTTTTTCTTTCTTCAGCACCCGACAGAATTACAAAAGCTCGACCAACATTCCATAAGTAGTGCGAGGCTCAATCAGGTGAGATTTTACTACCCAAAATGAGGGCGCTACAGTTTGTTCGAAGCTTCAGCGCAGGAGGCCTATTCAGAAGAACTCGTGACACACAAGGGGCCACAGTTCAAGTCGATGCTTTTTGAAGACTTCCTGAACGAAAGAGAAATCAAACACTGTGTCTCGTCGGTATACTACCCGCAGACCAATAGGTTGGTCGAACGATTCAACAGGAGTCTGAAGGACTTTATTAAAGTTTCAGTTCTGGAAGGACGACCGCTTAAAGAAGTCGTCGTGGCCTACTTGGGTGTATACCGGTCTACCCCACACTCGACCTCAGGGGTGTCTCCTGCTCAGCTCCTCCGCGGTAGCCAACCCAGGACCCGACTTTACATCATTGGCCTTCCATCAAAGAACTTCTTTCAGGAGCCAGCCATGGTAATGGAACCGTTACGAGCTCGTGTCTAAATCAAACAGCGCTCGACCAAGGAGTATACAGACGCGAAAAGTGCCAAATTTCCAAGATTCAAGGAGGGAGATTATTGTTACAATATGGCATTGTAGCTGTTTCTGTTGGCCCCCGCTAGGTGGCCTGTGGCGGCAGCGCGGTTAAGCGTCTGGCAATAAACATGGCTGACGAGCACATGTGTCGTTCCATGACAGGAGCCGACAAACAATGAACATGGTGTCAGGAGTGGTCATCGTCGATCCTAAACATTAAGAAAAGGAAAACGAGTGAGTCGCTGACCATCTCTGCCCCGATAAAGAAGTGATGGAGAGACTGGCACCACCGCCGAAGTTCTCCGCATACGGCAACGCCGCCGAGCAGTGGCGGGCGTTCAAGCAGGCGATCAACTTCTATCTGAAGGCTACAGAAACGGCAAGCAAGCCGGACGAACAGAAAGTGGCTATACTTCTAACCGTCGGCGGTCCAGCGCTACTCGATGCCTACAACACAATCGACTTTGGAACTCCAACAACGGCACGACCACACCCAGAGCTCGACTACGAAAACGTGCTCACGAAACTGGGCAGCCATTTTGCGCCGAAGCAAAACGAAGTCTACTCCAGGTATGTGTTCCGCTGCCGTACTCAACAACAAGAGACGTTCGACAGTTTTCTTACGGATCTCAAATTGAAAGCAAGAGACTGCAACTTTGGGGCGGAGCGGGACAAAATGATCAGAGACCAAGTTGTCGTTGGTACTAACGATAAAAAAGCGCGCGCCGACATCTTCAAGATCGATAACACGACACTTGAAAAAGTGTCGGGTTATCGAAGGCATTCAAGAACGGAGCTACCCCAACCGACAGCGTGCATGGCGTGAAGGAAACGCGTCACAGAGTCAACGCCAAAAAGCCGCCAAAACAGACACCGCAGCAGCACAACTGTGGATACTGTGGCGGGAACTATGAGAAGACGAAGCATGCGTGCCCGGCGTGGAAGAAAACGTGCAACAAGTGCAAGAGAAAGAATCACTTTGCAGCACAGTGTAGAGCCAAGAATGTGGCAAATGTGGAAGCCAGCGAGAGCTCAGACGAAGAGATCTTGGCCATAAGCAGGAGTGACACAAAGAAATCGATATTCACAACACTGCGCATCAACGGCAATGAGTTGAAATTTCAGGTCGACAGTGGTGCTGCTGTAAACGTCATCACAAGCAAGGATGTGAGACCTGAACAGATTGTGCCTACAAGAACAACTCTGAGAATGTGGAATGACAGCACAGTGACTCCAGTAGGAAAGTGCAAGTTGGATGCTACCACGAAAAATGGCAAGAAACACAAGGTGGAATTCATTGTCGTGGACGAAGAGCTCACACCTCTCGTTGGGAGAGAAACAGCAGAAAAGATGGGCCTCATTGTCATCGATTATCGCTTGGTGGCAAAGGTAGAAAAGGGAACAGCAAGTGTAGCCACCAGAAATGATATTGTCAAGAGGTAACCAGACGTATTTGGATCAGCCCTAGGAACACTCCCAGGAAAAGTCCATCTGGTCACTGACCCAGAAGCACAACCAAAAGCAGTGACAGGCTGCAGAGTGCCGGTCAGTGTGAAACCTCAACTTGCAACGATGCTGCAACAGATGGAAGAAAGAGGCGTGATAACAAAAGTGGAAGAGCCGACGACATGGGTGAGCCGCATGGTGATCGCAACAAAGAAGGCAGGCGACTTGCGAATTTGCATAGACCCACAAGCACTCAACAAAGCACTAGGAAGAGAACGGCATCAACTCCCCGTCTTAGACGACATCTTGCCGGAGCTAGCGAAAGCAAAGGTCTTCACAAAGCTGGATCTCCGAGATGGATATTGGCAGTGTGTGTTAGACAAAGAGTCAAGCATGCTAACAACATTCCAAACCCCAGCAGGTCGCTATAGATGGCTAAGACTTCCGTTTGGACTTGCGGTGAGCAGTGAGATCTTCCAAAAGCGTCTACAAGCAGCGCTGGACGGCCTGAAGAGTGTCTACTGTGTTGCAGATGACATCCTGGTATGTGGTGTAGGAGCCAGCACGGAAGAGGCAGAGCGTGATCATGATCGCAATCTTGAGAACCTGCTGCGGCGATGCCAGACGCTAGGCATCAGGCTTAACGAGACAAAGGCTGAGTTCAAAAGAGACAAGATGGTCTTCCTGGGAAACCAACTGACAAAGGATGGGCTGAGGCTGGATTCAGAAAAAGTGAAAGCCATCAAGGATATGCCATCATCGACAGATGTCCCAGGAGTCATGAGACTGTGCGGTATGATCAACTACTTAGCAAAGTTCTTACCAAAGATATCGCAGATTTTGGAACCCATAAGAAGACTAACCAACAAGGACGAGCCATGGGCATGGGGAAAGGAGCAGAAACAAGCATTCTAGGAAGCAAAACAGCTGGTCATGACAGCTCCGATCCTCGCCTACTACAATCCCAAGAAGGAACTGACAGTGCAGTGCGACGCAAGCGAAAAGGGATTGGGAGCTGCTCTCCCTCAAGAGGGACAACCTGTGTCGTTTGCAAGCAGAGCTCTGACTCCAACAGAATGCAGATACGCACAAATCGAGAAGGAAATGCTGGCAGTGGTCTTTGCACTGGGCATATTTCACCAGTACACCTTTGGTCGCCATACGAGAGTCATCACGGACCACAAGTCTCTACAGTCAATCTCTGGCAAGCAACTAGATCAGGTCCCCAGACGACTTCAAGGAATGCTCCTCCAGACCCAAAGGTATGACATCACGATAGAGTACCGACCAGGGAAGGAGCTTGTCCTGGCGGACGCTATGTCAAGGGCATATCTACAAGAGACTGGAACGCCAGAACAGTTTGCTGATGTCAACGTTGTGAACTACCTCCCAATGTCAGCGGAGACAATACAGAAGATCAAAGAGGCAAGACTCAAAGACCCAATTCTACAGAGAGTGAAAACAACAATCCTAAGAGGATGGCCTGACACGAAGCGCGACGTCCGACCGGAGGAGAAGCCATACTTCACTTTTCGGGACGAACTAACTGTTGAAAGTAACATCATCTACAAAGGACAGCGACTTGTCGTGCCCGCTACATTGCGCGACGAGATCAAGAAGAAACTTCATGCATCGCACATGGGCGTGGAAGGCACACTTCGAAGAGCACGAGAGTGTGTATTCTGGCCACAGATGAACTCGGAATTGAAAGACTACATCCCGGCATGTGAGATATGCCAAGCTCACTCCGACAGACAACAGAAGGAAACTTTGAAGCCCCACCCTATGACAAGCCAACCATGGGAGCGAGTGGGTGCAGACCTCATGGAATGCAAAGAAAAAACATTCCTTGTGATCGTAGACTACTACAGTGGATTCTTTGAAGTAGACCAACTGCGATCGACTACATCGGCCGCGGTTATCAGGAAAATGAAAGCGCACTTTGCAAGATATGGCAGTCCATCAGTTCATGTCAGCAACAATGGTCCGCAATTTTCGAGTGAAGAGTTTGCGAAGTTTACAAAGGAATGGGACTTCGAACACGTGACATCGAGCCCAGGACATGCGCAGTCCAACGGCAAGGCTGAAGCTGCTGTAAAAACAGCAAAGAAGATACTACGGCGAGCAATGATGGATGGAAGTGACCCTTACCCAGCACTACTGGAGTATGGGAACACGCCGAGACAAGGACGAAATGCCAGCCCTGCGCAGCTACTGGTGGGAAAGAGAACCCGAAGCACCCTCCCTACCACGACCATGCTGCTACGTCCACGGATCATCAACTGCAAGCGTGAAAAACAACTATTGAGGAACAAAATGGTGAACCATTACAATGCAAAGGCGAGAGATCTACCGCCACTACACCAAGGAGACAATGTGCGCATCCAACCTACAGGAAAACGCACATGGGACAAGGGAGTAATCGTGCATAGGGCAAAAAACAGATCATATGATGTTGAAACGAATGGAAATGTGCTTCGGCGAAATAGAGTCTTTCTGCGGAAGGTACCAGCCCCAACATGGAATGGTTACGAAGAAACCGATGTGGACAACGACGAGACCGAAAGCCACCATCAGGATGAAGGCCCAGCAGGAGACAGCTGTGTCGCCGAGCCGCAGACCAATACCGTGAAGGCAACATCAAGGGGTCCAAGCAGCCCAAGTACCCGACCAGTTCGTGAACGCCGAGTACCGAACTATCTGAAGGACTATGTACCTTAAGAAACTGATAATTTGACACTCCCAAAAGAAAGGGGATGTTACAATATGGCATTGTAGCTGTTTCTGTTGGCCCCCACTAGGTGGCCAGTGGCGGTAGTGCGGTTAAGCGTCTGGCAATAAACATGGCTGACGAGCACATGTGTCGTTCCATGACAGGAGCCGACAAACAATGAACAATTATGTAAGGGTTAGTAAACCCACAAGTGTCAGTAAGGGTGAGCTTTCATACTCCCAACCACTGAGAATACAGAAACAGTTGGGTCTAGGCACTTTCAGCCTGGGAGACGGATGCAGCGGAAACCTCCAAGCTGGTGGCTGTGCCTGAGGAATGCGTCATTGAAAGAGGTGAACGGTTGTTACACTTGCTACCTATTTCTGGAGATCAAGAACAGTCAGCCAGGAGAAGCGTCTCCGGCAACAAAGGCGAATATTCCGTGGGAGAGAATCGCCAGTCTTTGGCAGCACCATGTCAAGTTTCAGGAGGCGCAGACTCGGTTGAGGAACATCGTTTAGAAGCTTCGGCAACGCCAATACAAATTACGACTGGACCAGATACCGTTGAAGAACAACGTCAGGAAGTTTTGACGTCGCCGGTACAAGTGTCACAAAATGAAAGTCTTGTTGTTAGACATCGTCTGGAAGATTCTCTGGCACCTACACAGGCTCAAGGAATGACGTGGACGGACGGATCTCGCTGAGAACCGCCTACAAGAGAACGACGGCGTCCCGCCTGTTTCCAGGACTCTCATATAAATGAGCTATATTTCGCTTAGTTGTTTTTTTTTTTTTCAAGGGGGGGGATGTTGTTGTGTTCTGTTATATGTTGACAACACTGTATATATTAAAACGTCATCTGGCAGCAAATCACTGACAAAAAAAAAGCACTTTTCGTTTAATGTTCGAAGGGATTGGTCGGCCCTTTCTTAGTGTCCTCAGGACACCACAGTCTCTCTGTGGAAATTCAGTGACGGCTGTAGTTGACCTTATATTCCCAGGTGTATGAGGATTTGTGGAAGCAAAAGAAGTAGCCGAGTTTGAGAGGTTCCTCTTTCTGTGCCTGTTCCTTCGACTGAAAGTTTAATTTTTTTGTGCTGCAGTCTCAGGCACTAAAAAAATAATCAATGTCCACCAGCTCGCCTGCACCCGACTCTTACCAAGTGAGGACCCCACAAAATGAGCTTTAAAATAAGTAACCAAAAAGTTAGCAATATCCCTGCTCTTCCTAAAGTTATTGCTTTTATAATCTTTAGAGCTTTCCCGTTAGAAATAAAATAAAAATTACCTCACTCAAAGAAGAAAAAGGAACGCTGTTCCTTTTTCCGTTCCAGTAGAAATGTAACGAGTTCCCATTCCAGTTTCACCGATGCAAAATGGAACGGCGGCGTTCCTTCGTTCCTCTTAAAAGAAACGCGTTCCAGGAACGCCGTTTCTTGGAACGCCGTTGCGTACAACACTGGCTGCATCTTACTTCAGGAACCACAGCCCGTATTTGGTTGCCTCGTATTATCGGTTCCGGGACGTTTTCCAAGCCTTAGGGTCACACGCATGTTCACAGGGATTTGAGCATCCGCCCGTGGCTCTGTCTTAGATTCTTCAATATCAGCCGCGATAAACTCCGACCGTTGGTCCGCCACCATAAAACATTTAATCTTCGAGGAAAAAAAAACATTGAGAGAAAACGTCCGAATTAGAAAAAAAAATATTATTACAGATCGAAACGGTAGACAAACGTCAAAAATAAAATAAAAACGAAACCTTGAATAAGACGAACATGTAGTGCAAACTTTACAAAAAACGTACCCCGCATCCGGCGTCAGTGACGGAAGGGCGACCGTCCCCGTTCCCGCTGATTTTGTACTACCAATAAAGTCAGTAATGTCCTGAATCAGGACGCACGGTGACAGACGAGAATGAGCTGGAGCTTTCCAGGAGAGTACACAATTATAAATTATAGAGCCGGCCCTGTGCCTTCGCGTAGCATTCGTGTCCTTCACCAACTCTGCCAAGCACGCGGTCCCTTACAAACCCCAAACAACCCTTCGGCCGCAGTCGCATTTGATCGTGCACCATACGAAGGACACGATTTTCGCTGCAGACATCATGACAGTATCGGGTGCGGACACATCTTTAGCATCTTCGAAGATTGCTTGCTTCATACGTATAATGTCTGCAGAGATTCGTTGTACGGCCAATGTGACCGTCAGACAATAAATAAACACGCCACAGACAGTGCCTCCAGACTTTCTTTTGTATTAGAGGTGTGACGGCGGCTTTATGATAATCGTCTGAGCTTTGACCTGACTAACTGTCTCATGCGAACCAACTTGTCTATAGTTGAATGCATGTGAGTCGGGTCTTGCGCCGCAGGGAAGTTCATGGTGCTCGTGACGGCGTGCGAATCCGTGTGCACGGTGTTCAGCCAGATCGGGCTAGGGCTCACATTTGACCTGACCGCAGCTGTCTACTCGGGGCTGGCGTTCCTCCTCTGTGCCCTTCTCGTGTTTCCGGCTTACGCGTGCGTCAGGTGAGTTCTTGTCCGGTTCGGTGAATGTTTCTAGCGAAAGTCACTGCTTTTTTTCTTTCAGGGGCAGGCGCTTAAATGTTAAAAAGACTACGTATTGATTTTGTTAATTTTCTTTTTTAGATTCTTAGGTCGCTTTTTATACACATCGAAATGCGCTGACATGTATTGGACCATGGCTCGTGCATGATGGATGGTTAGAGCACCGCTTTTGAGGTCGCGTCTTGAGAGTGTTGCAGTCGGTTTTAGACGGGGGCGAAAGAGAAGACGGACGCAAGTGACGGCGGACGCGGACGCGCCACTTCCATGGCAGCTTCCTGTACTGGCTGTGACAGGCGATGGGGGCATAGCAGATCACTTACAAAAATTGTCAGTGCGTTTCAATTGAGTTTCTAATGTACACTGTAAGAATACATTGGAAACTGAATTGAAACTCATTGATAATTTTTATAAGGGATGGGCGCAAGCGATGGCGAACGCTGGCTGGCCGCTTTCATGTGCGCGGCTTGCGGGTGTCGCAGACAATGGTGGAGTGTTGTAATATGAGACGATGCCGTACGCTGCTGCGCGTCTACCCGCATGACTAGCAGATGGTCAGAGACGGCAGACTAGATGCAACGGACGTTGTGACCGGGGAGACATTAGGCTTCTAACATGTTCAGCCGAGCAGCCAAGCCAGTCCAGTAGTAATGAACAGGCCCAACGTTCTGTGGACGGGGCCTAGAGCGGGAGGGGGTCGGGGTAAAAACTCGACTTAAATGGCGCCTAGCGTCGTGAATATTGCGCTAAACGTTTTTTTCGTGGATGTTTTGTGCGTAACATGTGTGTTTCATCTAAACCCTATAAAGAAAGGTTTGTCTTTTTTATTTCACTCTTCTTTTAAAGGGGTACTCCGGAGCTATTTTGGATGTTTTTAACTGAACATATATTTGGATACAGTATCAGAAACTGAGCCGAAAACAGCAGTTTCATTAGCAGAATAATATTCAATGAATATATAATTGCGTACAAACGGCACAACCGAAACCAGAACTACTTTGGTCCGCCATCTTGTCACGACGTCAGAAATGGTACAAACATTAGCACGTGGGTAGCCATGCACTCTGTAACCCGTCGTGCGGCCGCTGCCGACGTCTTCCACGTTTCGAAATGTAGTTCGAAACAAGCTCGTCATCAAGCTCGTCCGCGTCTAGCGATGATGTCGGGATGCTGTTAGACTTTGAGGATGATGACTCTCCGTTCGCGTTTTATCCGCCGGCATCACCACCCAGAGAACGACCCGCCGGGCGTGTTGCCGATCCGCCGCTATGTGGACCCAGATGCCGCCTCGGAAGCAGAATGGTATGGCTTGCTAACATTTTGCTGAAAGAGTTTTTCTATAACTGGCTAAGTGTCATAATTTCAACCACGTTTTGAAGCGTTTGAATCAACCTGTCAGAGAGCAGGAGCAATCCTTCGCGACTCGTTAGTGATGATTGAAATCGTTTCCAGATTCCCAAACCTAACATCGGCTCCAGGTAATTACCGCTTATCTATACAGGTGCTCCTGTGGCAGTTGTCAGCCGACACTGCCTGACGAGGATCTCTGCTGCCAAGAGATCGGGGAAATGACCCCGCTCCTGCGGGACGGGTGCGTCACGCGAAACGAGTTGTTTCGGCTCCTCTGCGTCCACAGAGATCAGTTGGAGGTCCACGCTCGCATTATGGAGCACTTCACGCCCACCTACCTCGAAACAAACGATGGAAATAGGTGTGTATTTAAAACCCAGATTACCGGACTTATGCAACAAGATGTTTGCTTCCCGTTTTCTTTTTTTGCGCATTTTTATTTTTATTTATTGCATCCTGCATGGGGTGGACGATGTGCGTAATAACAACTGGGGCTCTCGCCGTATTGTTCTAGCCTTGCAAGCAACCGGGGATACATTACGTTTGCAAGTAAAGAGTATTAGTCGTAGTAACTCCTAAGTATTTGTAGATATTTATAATAATTAGTATCTACAAATGCTGAGGAGTCCCTAGGTACCAAAGCATTTTGGAGGTTTCCATTTGTCGACTCGCAACACATATGCAAGTGTAGAGTGGGCTTTATAATTTTCCCTAGTAATATAAATAATTTTCTACTAGGAAGCTGAGATACTCAGCGTACCGGATATTCGTAAGCTGGGCATGGGGGTACTGTGGAAGGTCCAGGCGACATCAGTTTCCTGGGTGTGTCCTTCGAAAGATTCAGGAAGGATTTCCATCGCCTGACTACCAATTAATTTCTTGGGCATAGGTGAGTACACCTGCTTCACAGATTAGGGTTCCCAAAGTGTGTAATTGGCCTATGTGTTCGGGACACCATCAAACAAGTTTATTGCTCACATTTATTTCAGTTCAATTACATCGATATTTATAGCAGAAGCTATATTCAGTGCCACAGAACTGTCTTTTCAATGCATATACCAGTCAATCAATGCCATTTACAAAGCAAAAAAAAAAAATTACCAGACTGCAAATTACAAACTTCCATTCAGAACATTATCAGCTCCCTTCTATGCACATTTTATACATAGTCGACAAAATCCAGAGAAATGTCCTTTTAAACACTTTGGACAAAATGTTATATCTTGTGTCGAAACACTGTGCTAGAAGACTACTGTCAACTCCGCATCAGAGAAGGCAGCCTACCCACTACCAACTACAGGAAATGTTGTGGCGAACCTGAGAGGGGGGCACCGTTTTCTCGACGTTGGACGTGTGCCAAACCTACCAACAATTGAAAGTGTCTAGAGCCACAGCAGCTGTCTTGACCATCAACACCATAAAGGGCTTGTACAAGGTGAAATGCCTGCCTTTTGGGATATCAGTGGTACCCGTAATTTTGCAGCGTAAACTTTGCTTGACATTCAAAGCATAAGTATCTACTTGGACGATATCATCGTGAGTGGAGATAGTTGTGAACAACATGCTGCACGTCTGGACCAAGTACTGTCCCGACTCAAAGATGCAGGCCTTCGGCTAAAGAAAGAAAATTGTCAGTTTGCAGTTCGCAAAGGCAAGTACCTCTGGCACAGAATTGACGCAGAAGGAATACACACAACGGATGAAAAAGTGCAAGCCATTCTGGACGCTCCAGAACCGAGAGAAAAGAAATGAACAGCAGGTGTTTCTGGGACTGCTGGCCTTCTACGACCGGTTTCTCAGGAACAGAGCCACAGTTGCAACCGACCTCTATGGGCTTCTTTAGAATAATGTTACATGGGAATGGAAAAGCAAGCACAGGGAATCATTCCAGAAACTGAAGGAGTTGCTTAAAGAGTCACAGTTTTGGCTCACTATGAAGAAAACAAGCCGTTGCTGCTCTCCTGTAATGCGTCACCCTACGGTGGGGGGGCAGTCCTTGCCCAGGAAGATATCATAAAACGTGAAGCACCGGTCCCCTTCGCGTCAAGATCATTGGGAGCTACAGAGAAATATTATTCGCTGTTGGACAAGGAAAGGTTGGCAATCGTTTACGCAGTGTGCCACTTTCACGAGTACATTGCCGGACAACATGTCATCATATACACTGACCACTAACCGATCCCACAGATGTAATCCCGAAGGATGACAAGATGGTGCGTCAAGCTGAGCGCATACGATTACATCCTGTGTCCCTTGTCTGGAACACCAGCAATCCCCACCTCAAGTAATTGTTCCAGATTGGCGTCGTGCATCGCAGCCATGGGAAATCATCCATGCTGATTTTGCCGGTCCTCTGGAAGGTAAAATGTTCTTCATCGTCGTGGACGCGTACAGCAAGTGGCTGGAGGTACGCCAAATGAAGAACGTCCAATCAAGTTCAGTAATCAAACAGTTCTGAAAAATATTCGCAATGTTTGGACATAACAAATTAAGTGCGGAGGTAGTTACAGATAATGGAACGTCATTCGTGTTCCAAGAGACAGACGAGTTCTTTAAGAACAACGAAATTAAACACAGAACAGGTGCGCTATGCCATCGTGCCACCAACGATCAGGCCGAAAGAATGGCGCAAGAGAAGAAGCTTGCACTGGCCAAAGATAAAACAGGATCACCCGGTTTCTTCTCAAGCAGCACACCACCGCAAGTGTAACTAGAGAGAAGAGCCAGCGATGATGATGTTCGGTCGAGAGTTAACAACTGCTATCGCTTGCCTGCATCGCCTCGAAACCGAGCAATAGGGAAACACGGAAGAAACGAAGGAGCAACGGTCTTTGTCTCCGAAGAGCCTCTCAATAGGCCAAGACATATTTGTAATACAATTTACAGGGACACCACATTGGATATCAGGAATAGTCACAAAGAGAATTGTAACTCGTTCTTGGCTGGTTGCTACCGAGCGAGGTACAGTTCGGCGGCACGAGGACCACATGCAACCGAACTGAGAAACATGCAGAACATCCGGTGGCAGGGACCTGTTCGAGGGACATTAGCGTGAAGTCGGCTCCGGGTTTTCTACCGCAGTGTACTATTGCCATCAAAAGTGAACCGACAAACTTCGAACGAAATGCTGCAGGACCAGAGACTGTTACACATCCCCACTCACTCATCATAGAAATCTCTACGCCCAAAACGGCTACCTCAGCGGCATTGTGACTCTCTAAGGGGGAAGAAGTGTTGTATCCTGTGTCGGAACACTGTGATAGGACGATGTGGACACAGAAGCCACCAGCACACAGCGCTCGCAAGCATCTCAGTCTCCCGGACAATTGGAAATGGCCGGACCAGAATAAATACTAAGTATTCGGCGGTAGCCTCCAGGCCTAGGTGAATACAACATGAGGGAAAGCTCGTGACACGAAATGATCACAAGGAAAACCTTGAACGGTGGCGTTTCACTGCTTCTTCCTTGCTTGGTCGTGGTCCACACCTGTCTGCGAGGGTCGCATGCACAACGCGTTGCGCAGCTTGTGCTTGTGTTGCCAACTCGTAGGTAGGCCAGCGTGCCACGCAGGCCAGGACAGCATCAATTAGCTTGCAGACATAGCCTGGAACAAACAAGGCAATAGAAGCAAGCTTATGAGCAGTGCTCTCAACTATCTCCATATATGATTCCCGATAACCCCATGATCTCAATTTTTCTGATTTTAATTACATCACTCCAAGCGTTCTTACCGTATGCTGTCGCCTCTTTCAGGACGATCAACCTCCACTGCTTGTCTGCCTTCGACCAACGCTGGGCATACTGTTCCTCGCCATCCGCTGTCAGCTTTATGGCCCTCTCTGCATTGAAGTTGTAGTGCATGGCCGCTATCTGGGTTCTATAAAAAATCAAATCCAGTGAATTGGGCTTGCCAACATTGTGCAGCAGTCTAAAGAGTTTAAACCAATAATGCTTCTCCATACTTAGTTGTCTGTGTTAACAAAATGCCATCATTATATAAACCTGAAATAAATGAATGAAATTACTGCAAATCTTTTGCTTCCTGTGCAAAGCGAGTGGTGGTTCAAGCCCCGTTCACACACTTGCGTATGACTCCGACCGACTGAGACAAGACCGGTTTTTAATGCCTCTTAGGACAGCTTACGACCAGATACGCAGCAACGCAGAGGCTTAAAATGGCAAGAGGCTTAAAAACAGGTCGTCTCAGTCGGTCGTCGTCAAGCACAAGTGTGAAGGGCCTTACAGGGGTGGTGCAACGAATTTTCAGACTTTGGCCAATTAGCTGCTGGAAATTAATCTGCGTCACCCATGGAACGAAGAACAGAAAACCGTATCTTTTTGTGAGCGCTAGTTTTTATGTAAAAAAAATGAAACAAATCGAAGGTCAAAGTGCCTCTCAACTCTCCACGTCGCCTTTCGGGTGACGTACTCTGTGGGATCACGTGGTGTCCCCTTGCGTTCTCTCTTCAGAAATCCCCGCCGCTTCCTCCGCGATCATCGACTTTTAAAGGATTAGCATCGTCGAAGGTAGCGGCGAGCAATCAACACAAAAGACGCTTCGCCGCAGGGATGACGGCGAGTGTAGCAGTGGAGGGGGACAGGAATTGTTCACTTCTGTGTTTCCCCCAGAACACGTCATACATCATTTCCGTTAACCACTACACGTGGCTGCAGATAGGCAAATATTTTTCTTCTTTGCGATTACGCGCCGGAATATCAGTTTTTTCGGGGCAAGACGACGCATTCTCGTCACTTGTGCTTGGATAAACAATATAAAAAATAAAAAGTGCTAATTCTTTCAATACCAAAATCATTGCACTGCCAATTTAAGGGTACAAGTAGACTTTGTTCCTGCTCATTTTTCCCCAATAGCACAAACTCAAAATAACAGAAACATACCAACAAAGTTGCTATATAAGGTATTTTGACATATGCACTTGAGATGCCAGAGCTAGCTATATATATGTTACGACTATTTTGTACGATGACCCTAATGAACACACTTGCTTACCGTGCCAGCATTCCCTCGTACTTGAATTTGCTTGACTTTGGTGCGAAATGGACCAGGATACCGTAAAAGGATTCTAGTGCATACGTCTGCTCCTTGGGCGAGATCCTGGGGATGTCTCTGAGCAGGTGGGTGGGCATGAGTACAGACTCCAGTCGCCTGAATGTTTCTGTGCCTGTACAAAAGTGGGGATTTTTTAGGTACAGATATGAGCAGCAGGTACCTCTACTAGGCTTGCCTTCCTCCAGCGATTTCCGGTTTCCGATGTCGCCATGCGCACAGGCTGGATGCAGAAAATCTTGGTGGATGTGGACGTCTATGACGTGCCGCATGATGAACTTCCACTTGGCAAGGGCAAGGTCGCCATCACCGTCGCTGGTACGGGCACACCAGTACAGGTGGCGCATGATGGTGCTTTTCCACTTGCGCAGCACCTCGTGTGCCTTTGTCCTCGAAACTTCATCTATCTTCTTTTTGATGCCTAAACAATTTTCGTCACACAAAATGCAAGGACTTGAAAAGACTGGAGCTTGAGTAAAGATATGATATTCAAATTTTGATGCAATACACGCTAACCATTAAAAAATGAGACTAAGCAAGCTCCTACCTTTTGCAAAGTGCCAAGCATCAAAGCGGTGTTGCACGTCAGGGTGGTTGATCCGCAGATAGGCATTTACCTCACGGTGGCGGTCAGTCACGATTGTGCCAACCTCGACACCTTGTTTTTGGAGGGATGTGAACGCCCTGACCAGCCCTTCCTTCTCCATTCGATAGCTTGAGGAGACCTCTGTTGACTGAATTGCAGAAAGATTGACAAACTTGCTTGCAGTTTTCTATTTATTATTCTGCAAAATGTGGCCCTTGTCAAGCCTCGTCATACTGATCTCTGGCGTGGCAGGTAAGTAGTCAATGAATGTCCTCATTCTACCGCTTATCAAGGCGCCATGGAACAAAATAATCCAGTGTCCTGCTGTCACCCATCTCTTACCGAGCCATACAAGTGAGGGGTAGACGACGCCATCCAGTTTAATGAACAGGGAGCTTCTCAGCTGCAGCTTTGACTTACATGAGTTACTGGTACAGTATTTGCTCGCGTAATAGTCACACTTATGAACAAGTCCTGTGGGTCTGCTTTCCCGCGGAGCACAGGGATAGCTAATCAACGCGATTGTTGAAAGGATGGTAGTGATTTACGGGACAGAGAAAATGTCTTCATGGGAAATCGCTATCTGCTCGGATCACATTTTTACCGAGAATCATGTTCTCGACGTTGTTATTCGCCGAGCTTTTATGCAGAACGCGGTGATTGGCTGTATGTGTGCTATGCAGAAATGTAGACACAAGGGCGTTGTTCATAAGAAGTGACTATTACTCGAGCGAAATACGGTAGCCTAGAAGATGTTAGCTTGAGAAAAAAGTGGCGCCATTTCTAGAGAACCATTTATTTGATAGCAGGGGCACTTCAAGCATGTGAATGATGCTTTCTGAAAGAGCCTCCTTACTATGTCACTAAATCCTTCACCTGTCACCGACTATAGGTCACTGGATGTACACCGACTATCATCTATATATCTATCTGAACTTGTAAGCTTTGTGTTAACCTGGCACGGTGCTGATAAAAGGTACTGCGCTAGCTCTTGAAACTTCATTTTGAAATGTCCAAAAAACGTTCACAGACACGGATGGAAGAAAGCTTTACACAGTGCTGTGTAATATACCTTGACGAGCTCGATGTGGAAGACCCGGTTGCCGTTAACGTCCATGAGAGTGTATGTGCCGAAGTCAGCCGAATGTCCAGGGGAGTCCGCTCTGCCGTCTACGGCGAGACACAGCTTTTCCCCTTGTGCTGCCTGAATCATGAGGTCCGGCTCCGATTTCCAGACCTAATAAAAAAGTAACCCCTTCAGTAAAAAACGTTTCTTTCACTTTGCAAGCACAAACTTCTTGAACTGCTGGCCACAAGTAGAGCCTCTGGAAGTCGAAGAACATCGACTTCTGCAGCGTCTGTACTCCTATCAGCGACAGCAGCCGCAACACCTTAGTGGGGGAACTACCAGAAAACAAAATGGCTGAGCACAAAAGGATGTTGAATAATGCCTTCCCCTGAACAAGGGGTTGGCTGCACCATGTCTCCTTGTGTTTCTTGGGGCAAGTTATGTGGGCCGTCACGAGGGTCCCGCATAGTTCAAGACTACTTTGCAGTTTCCTAGAACCGCACTGCACACACCGTTCCAGAAGCGTCATTAAACAGTGGTGGAAGACGACATACTTCTTCTCTGTATGGTCTCCAGTAGCCTCATTCTCTTGCTGATGGGAAGTGCTGAAACATAAGAAATTATACATTGCTAGGCAATAACCAACTGCGACTTCTAGAGCACGGACAGCATGAAAATGTTTCTAGGCAACATTATTTCCGGGCCTGAACATTGGAGCAGCTTTATAGTTGGGTACGACTAACGAAAATGTCGAGTTAATAGTGCATGTAAATCCATCAGTGTATACATTAACTTAAGTATCCTAAGTCAGAATGCAGCAGTGCTGCTTCGGGCAAACTTCCAGGCTGCGGATGTTAACAAAAAAAAAAACAAGCAAGACAAGCATTGCAATTGGAAAGGTACGAGGATCAGTTTTGTTTTGTTTTTTTGCTTATTCGTCAGAGGACACAGGTCTTACCTTACTAAAGAAAAGCCGCTTGATTCCCCTTCCTTTACCCCCCCCCCCCCTCCCCCGTGACTGTGTCAGAAGCACTTCACTGAGTTCCCGTAGACTTGTCGTGAAGAATTATTTTTCATTTGCATTAATAAACATCGATACCATCACAATGATCAGACTACATTCCAAGTGTCTTCTCGTTCAAACAGCAATGGCACGGGAATTGCACTACGACTTTGCTCAGATAATACAAAGTAATTGTAGGTTTTAAAAGACATGTAAGGTTGCAGGGCGCTCGAATAAATCAACCCAGTGTAAAAAGTATGTGAAAGGTGATGTTTACCGCCGCTGATGTCCGTGAAGAATGCAATCGCGATACGTCACATTACTCACGCAACAATTTGTAGATTAGCAATTCTTGCGCGTTCTGCCAAAACTTTTAAAGTAGTCGGACATCGCGAGAAAGAAAAATAAACTTAAACTGGCTCCATCATCAAAGCATTCCAATGATTTGTTGATTGATGTCATTTGTAAACAGCGCTTCGTTCTGTGCTCTTCTTTGTTTTCCTCATCTTTGTTTTTCTGAAGTTTATTCTTAGAGTCATGAGCAAACTAGCCCACATTACTACCTTCATTTTTTTATATGGGATGGCCACACTTTTGACCCACAGCCTTTCACATATGCACTGTGCCACTGGCGGCTACTAGGGGCACACCAGTTGGTCTGTATACATGAGTTGGTGTATACAGTACATCCATTCATATGAGAGCAGAGCAGCTTTTATCACTGGATTTATGTTGACTGTATTACACAGGGATTCTCGTACTGCCTTTGGGATGAAACCATGTATTTGAATATCGGTTTGTAAAAACTTATTTTTTGTACGAGGCAGAGTTGAGTGATGACTAAGGTCTTAGATTGCACTGCCCTGAAGTAGATAGAAAATTTGAATGCAAACGAAAGATTACCCTTCAGAGCCGCTGTCGCCATCGTCCTCTTCCTCAATGTCAAACAAAGAATCAAGGTCCTCTCCGCAACTGTAAAAGAAAATGGTATCTATATTTTAGTAAGGCAATAGAATGTAAAAATTATTTTAAGTCACTTACGTATCATCACTGTTTTCGGAACCTGACTCCCAGTCATCCGTGCTGTAAACCAATCACAAAACGTTTCGTTAGCCCTGAAAGCTAAAGCCACTTTAAGTGGCTGTTTACAACTATACTTGTTTTCATCTCAAGAACCGTAGTAAAAGTAGTATGGCTTCTCGCGGAGCATTACTAATTTCCACATTTATGTAGAGAATGAAGATATATGTAGGTGAATTTTAGATATGTGTTATCTTATCTGGACGTGCAGGTTTCAAATGCCAAAAAGCATCGCTTCTTTATCTGACAACCAAATCTTGTAAGAACTACTTCGCGCAGCGTATGAACAATGAGCAAAATTTCCTTTTTTTTTCTTGAGGTAAAAACGGGTGTAGCATGTTGCACATACTCATTGACGATGGTGCGCTGTGTAGACGGGGCTGGCAGTGGTGGGCGACATCCATCATCCGATGCTTCATCTGTATGCGTCTCCATATCTCGGCACATCACTTTTGTCTGTGTAGCTAAAAAACATTCAATATTAGAAAGTGATCCTGGAAAGTTGTGTGGGTCCCGCCTGACAACTAAGAACTGCTGAATTTTGCTTACAGATGCTCCTGGCCCCGAAGACGGTTTGCGTTCCTTTGCTTCAGCCAACTCATATGTTTGTTTGGCACCCAAAGTTTGCCCTATATGGGGATGGTGCCTGTTCTGACGTTCCCTAAAGGTGATACTCTGTCTAGAAAAAGAAATATAGACAACTGAAGCACACCGTCATGAATCTGGAATGTGATTTATGATTTAAGCAGACTACAGATTGGAGGGTACTTTAAAATGTGTAATGACTACTTTGTGTGGCCAAATTAGTAGTTACATAGTCCACCTACTTGGGGTGATTCATGCACTGAGTAGCAGTCTGGGTAGCCAACCAAATTTGAGGTGTCCACTGGCACTGGATGATCAGCTAGCCCACATTCGTTGTCGGGATAACTGAGCTCCAGCTGCAGAGACTTCAGAAATTTCGAGCAAGTTTAGCCAGCAGCTGTTATCATGAAAACACTTACTGCAAAATACTAGGGGAGTGCCCATCCCACTTTCACCTAAAACTGGGTTAATCTAGACATTGGTGCTTGTCCAGTCAAATCGGGCGCTTAACATATAATTTGCAGAATTCACGAGTTTGGGAAATGTTAATAGTGGGCACTTGAACGGAGTGGGCACTTTCTCGGTATTTTGCCACAGTTCACTCAAAATACTCCTCCCTGTTTCCATGTGAAGGTACACAACCACTTACCTGAGCCGACTTTAGCAATGATGAGCAGCAGTGTGTTTGTTGTGAGACACTCGCACTCTTGTCACTGAGCTCACAACAATCAACCCACGACCTTCCTTCGTCAAGGTCAGTTGGAGGCTGCAAAGATGTCGGGTTTAGAGCATTTTTACTCAACTGTTATTACCTAGAAAGCATAGAATTTTGTCTCACCTTACTTCTCTTACAGGCATCAGAGGTGCTATAAATTCTAACCTGGACTGAATCGCATGATGTGGAACAGGCTGTTGGATCACAAAGTTTGGTTGGTTCGTGGGCTGTTCCATTCCTACCCCCTGGAGATGCGTGCCCGAATCCTGGTGTTGTTTCCCTCAGAGCATCCTCCACTGGCTGAGATTATAAGAAAAACACGAATGAGGACAACTCTAATTATTAAATTTGCTGCTAAGTGTTCTAAAGGCATATTTCAATATTTGCTGCAAAAGTAGTGCAATCCCTTCAGACACGGCAATAGACAACTCGCTTGCATGCCAAGCCTCTGTGAATAGTGATAGTGTTGGTTCAATTACATTGGAATGGACAGTACTTCGAAATCTATATTGATTACCAGCTATCAATGGTTGAATTAGTAACCCAGTCCACCTACCTGGGTTGATTCGTGCAACGAGGAGCAGTCCGTGTCGCCATCCAAACTAGAGCTCTCGTTCATTGCTGCAGGGTTACTCATGCACAAATCTCCATTGTCGGGGTCGCTTGGGGGCTGCAGAGATGTCAGGTTTAGAACATTTTTAGCCAGATGTCGTTGACTTAGAAACATTAAGTTTGTGGGGTTCTTTTACGGAGGTCCCTCTACTAATACTCGCCGCCCGATCGGTATGCGCTCCGCTCGTCACCCAGGGAGTGACACACAGCAACGAGAAGACAGCGAATGGGTTTACTGTACCTCTCGGTTGCCTGTCGTCGAGAGCCGGTAGTCCGGGCCCGCCGACCCTTGTTGTCGCCCGTCGATCAGAGCTCACAGTCGAAGTTCGTGTCCAGGCCTGCGGATCGCCTTTCCCACGCCAGCGCTGCGTAGGCTGGCTGTCCCGGGCCATCACTGCCCGAGTCTCGCTGCGGAACCACCCCGAGATCGTCATAGCCTAGACCAGATGGCCAGGGCTTGCCGTTTCCACCGGTCTTGCTCCAGACCTCGCTGGTGGACCGCTCCGGGGTTCGTCATGGGCCAGGCCAGGCAGCCCGGCCGCGATGTTCCAGTCCAGCTCCAGCCTCGCGTAGCACACACTGTCTCGCGCCAGCTCGTGTCTTCTTCGCCGACCGCCTGTCACGTGCCCTCTTCCTCGTCTTTTACCCTCGGCTCCCACACTCTCCCCTCCTCAAGGCCCGGACTTCGGGGGACTTCATGGGCCTCAGGGAGCCACTGGGTTTCATGGGCGGCCGCTGTTGCTGTTGCCGGAGTGGCCACGTTGCAGCGTCCGAAAGCGGCGTAGGTGGTGGTGGCTGGTGAAGCCGGCAGACAATGCCGACCTGTCTGTCGCTCGCTGTCCCACTCACCGCGATGCAGCAGGGGGCTTGCTCTAAGCTGGTTCGTCCGACGCGGACGGCCCTGCGCCGTTCCGCTTAGAGGTCGCAGCGGGCTTAGAACTGCCCGCCTGAACCGTTCGTCAGGCCGAATAACTGTCAGCCACCCTGAGCACTTGGGAAAACGAATGGGCCCGTCTTCCGTCCCGGTGGGCTTCCTGGGTTAAGCTGTCTATGGACGTCTTTCCAAGAAGCTTTTCTGCGCAGAACAAAGTGTTAAGACAACACACAACGAACAAGTACTCTGCCGCAGAGTGTGGCAGTGGCCATAGCATCCACCGCCAAATTGCTTGCCGACGGGTTCGTGTACCATGCGGCTAACTCAGCAAGTCCGCATTCCGGAGCTCGCTCCTGGGTCGCCAAGAACAGGGGATTTCTTGTGTCCTACCTCAACCTCATGTTATACGTCTTCCCCATCGCGACGACGGTAGTATCCTTTTAAGTCAGCGATGTGAACCGGGCAAGCCTCCTCGTTTGTATCTCGCCGAGTAAGCCTAGAAGTGAGACACGACGATCGTGTCTTTATACCTCGGGTGCCCTTCTCACCTCGGAGCAAGCGATGCGACAAAACCACTAGCTGCATTGCTCAAAGCGTGAGTTTCCTTCAGAACAGGTAACGATGGTGTAAACGTATTCCATCTTTTGCGCAAGCGAAGGGATCCAAAGCCTGTGGCGGGATTGCCATATACCATACCCGCGTTCCACAACGGCTACATATACCGTGTGCTACTCGATGTAAGCGTCAGCGTCCCGTTCCGTCCACGTGTATACGAGCTCTAGGGACTGCTCGGTCCTCGGAGGGGGCGGCAGCTCAGTGAGCAAGCCCGCTTTAACCGTTCAGGCCTCAAGGCAAGCTGGACAGCTACAAGCCACCTAAATGTTTACCGCCTGATCCCCGGCCAGGTCGTGACGCGACATAACTTATTAAAAGTCTTGCTGTCACTGCCACGACCGGCCAGAGTGAAGTCGAGAAAGAATCCTATAAATCATTGCGTAGCTTTCCTGGAACGACCCCCTCAAGGGAGAGTCGTCCCTCTGCCCTTCGTCGATTGTTGGAGTGACGCGAAGCAACTAGCCGTCTTGGCCCAGCAGTTACAAATAATAGTGCTCATTAACTCGCCTGCCAGCGTTCCCGGTGTCAACCGCAATTTCCGCCAGTTTATCCGACACCCGCTGACAATCTCGTCCGCCAGTGTTCCCGGTGTCGACTGCCATTCCCGCAATCTTTCCGACACCCACTGACAAAACCCATCTGCACCCCGGGCCTCGACAAGCGCTTACTTGCCTACCGCGTCACCCCAAGCTTAAATCCTAAATCTGGATTGATTCCTGGCTGTTTCCCCTCCTGCCAGTCGTTATCCTGCCTTCCAGCGAACATGCCGTGCCTCTCCTCTGCCTCCGATGACGACTTTCTTACATCTTAATCGCGCTTTTCGGCTTCCGCCGGTTGCATCACTTCCTGGCAACCACTATTCTGGGGTACCCGTGAAAGCGCGTTCGCAACCTCGTCCTTCGAGCCCTTTAGGGACTCGATTCGAGGAGACACCTGCTGAGCTCTGCTGTGAGACAAGTCGCCAAACTTCCAACATGCTTTGTCTCAACGGGCATCGTTAGCGTTAGTACTGAACAACCCGCTCAACGAATCCGTGGGACTCCCTGGGGACGACTAGAAGCAGAGGCAAACCGAACGGGCCCTACGTTGGATGCGCCATTTTAATGTGGGTTCCTTTACGGAGGTCGCTCTACTAATAATCGCCGCCCGATCGATATACGCTCCGCCCGTCACCCAGGGAGTGGCATAACAGCAACGAGAGGCAGCGAATGGGTTTCCTGTACCTCTCGGTTGCCTGTCGTCGAGAGCCGGTAGTCCGGGCCCGGCCGACCCTTGTTGTCGCCCGTCGATCAGAGCTCACAGTCGAAGTCCGTGTCCAGGCCTGCGGATCGCCTTTCCCACGCCAGCGCTGCGTAGGCTGGCTGTCCCGGGACCATCACTGCCCGAGTCTCGCTGCGGAACCACCCCGGGATCGTCATAGCCTAGACCAGATGGCCAGGGCTTGCCGTTTCCACCGGTCTTGCTCCAGACCTCGCTGGTGGACCGCTCCGGCGTTCGTCATGGGCCAGGCCAGGCAGCCCGGCCGCGATGTTCCAGTCCAGCTCCAGCCTCGCGTAGCACACACTGTCTCGCGCCAGCTCGTGCCTTCTTCGCCGGCCGCCGTTCACGTGCCCTTTGCCTCGTCTTTTACCCTCGGCTCCCACAAGTTTCATCACACCTTACTTTTTTCATTCGGATCCAAAATGCCCTTACCTCGACTGAAGCGAGTTGCGTGGAATGCAGTGTGAGATTGTGAGGATCAATTGCCTCACAGGCTGTTGACGGAGTTGCATCTGCTGTGGATGCTTGACAGCTACTTGACGTTGTTCCTCTCAAAGCATCCTCCACTAGCTGAAATTAGAATAAAATACTATTGGGGCCACACCTGTTTCTTTGTTTTTTTTATTTCACAAATAAGGGTTTTAAAGGGAGCATGTTCGACATATGCTGCAAAAATAGTGTGGTTCCTTGTAACATAGTAATAGCAGTGATGTGATTGGCTCGAGTCATTTTGGAGAACCTTCTGAGTGGGGTACGTTTAAATACCCCACTCGGAAGGTGTTTTCTCCTAAAACAAACCGTCGTTGCAGCGAAGCACAGTACACTAAAGCACAGTGCCTACATTATGGTTGCTTCACTGCAGTGTACCAGAGAATATTGTAAAGCGCACTTGCAGGAGTTAGCAAAGCAACCCAAAATTCAAGAAATTAGAGTTACATGTGTTGAAAAACTTCTGACTCCTGATCGTGTTTGATATGAGGTCAAATCAAACAGTATGTAATCCAAAGCAATATTAAAAATCATCAAAAATAGGCACCATCCTAATGTAGTGATCCGGCAATGTACCCACACCCGAATCATAATGATGCAGTGAAAAAATGGGCTTCTAGCGCAGCGTTGGTGCAAAATCGGCACATTTTGGTAATTTGTAGCAGCATGTAGCAGGATGAGTACATTGACTCAGTTTGGTGCAGCAATCGCATCACTGCATAGATGACTTGTAAACAAGTCAAGTTTCTGTCAATAGTGATGACTTTGGTTGCTCTCTATTTTTATCAATGAGCAATTTTTTTTTTCGCCGCCTCATGCTTTGTTGATGCCCCAAATTCTGTTTCCCATTTGAAACGAGGGGCTAATGAAAAGTGACAAGCACACAAAACATGAATTGCTCCGTGAGCCAGTCTTGTGTCGACACAGACCCCAATGTGGGCAATCGCTCGCCGGGCAACTTTATTCTGAGCTCCGTACAGGAGGTGACGCTCGAAAGCTCCGAAGTTGCTTGTTCAAAAGTGCTGATTATACTTTGGCTGCAACTTGGTGAAAACTATAACTTAAAGAGCAGTTTAAATTTTTGGTAGGGGTGCGCGCTCCAGCCAAAAGCATGCCTCCATCGCATACGCTTCCATCGAAGCGCAGGAGGCGCCCATTCGATTGAAGCATCGTTTTGGGTAAAGCGATCATGATCGCCAGCTATCATTCACGTCGTCGCGAGTAATTTGAAATGTGCTTCATCGTGTCCAACGGCAAAAAACAATCTTACCTCCGTCCTTCTCCTTTTTGCGAGAGCTCCACGCTTTATCGGTGGCCGTCGAGGTGCATATGCGAACTCGGTCGGCACGGCACACGCTCTCAGTTTCTTACGCTGCCCTACCCTGGCCAGTCCGAACGACTCCCTCAGGGAAACGCTTACATCTTAAGAATCTGGCGTGAAATGGCCCGAACACACCCGGCTGTTGTTATTAGGGGCCCAGTCCTTACGTCGTACTGCTTGGGTCCACCTCTCTCGGAGAGACTTGTCCTTCAGAAAGTGGTGAAATGTTACCTTACTCTACTTCCTCGAGGTGTTCGAGCACCCCACAGCACAGCACCAACCTCCCCCCCCCCCCCCCCCCATCACAACATCACACTAAGAAAAACTGTAAACGGCCTAGAAAACGATGAAATACACACACGCCGGGCCAAGAGGAACAGACGCGGAGCTTCTGTCCCATGTGTTATGTCACACTACGTCACGTGCAACCCTCTCGGCATCCCCCGCGCGCTCCCGCTCAGTGTTGCCAGTAGAGCATCGCCCGGAGAAATGGGCGTGCGCGCATACATTTCAAAATTCGTTTTCTCCTCAGAAAACAAATATTTGATGAGTAATTTGGACAGCCTGTTCAGGAACATTTCTTTAATACATGGTGCAATTTTTGTTAAAATCAGTGACCATCAAAATTTGGCCGGAGTACCCCTTTAAGTCCTGGCGGCGTAGCACTCGTGGCAGCCGATGTTCAGGAGTCTCCCGACGTCAGGGCCGAGGGACGTAGTGACAATGTAGTTGGGCGCTGTCCGAAGGCTTGAATCCGGCCCAGTACGTAGGTGGCAGCCGATGACCAGTTGTCTACCGAGGTGAGGGCCAAGGGACGTAGAGACGAGGTGGTTGAGCGTTGGCCAAAGGGTTGAATCAGGCCCAGTACGTTTGTGGCACGAGGCGCCAGCGGGTGTTCAACTGCACCACGCATGCAGTCCTGTCTACCTCCGGAAGGTTGGCGCCCGGACTGCGTGAGAAGCGGGCTGTAGATCGGGCCTCTTGACATCTGGTCACGCCGACGGAGGTCCGGCCTGGTTGCGTCTGCTCCGTCCTTTCTCAACCCCCCGAATCTTCCCTCGCGCTCTTCGCGTGCCCCACCCCATCTTCTTTCCTCGTTGTCTTTGGTTTGTCGCGGAATTGCTCATTACAGCTGTCGTCTGTCTCGTCTTTACTTTTACCTTGTCTTGTCGCGCTTTTTTAAACCATTATGACCTGAGAAGCATGGGCGCTGTTTCCTTTGGGAATCCCCTTTATCTCTGCATTGGTCATTCTGCTGTACTGATCAAGGTTTTGGACTTTCTGAGTTTTGAATAGGTACAGCCTTAGCCAGCCATTTTGATTTTTAGCTCGCCACGACACCTTGAATGTTGCTAACATCTGTACATAGGTGTTTTATTGCATCACGTGACGCCTGAAAGTCGTCTGCGGCACCTGTACAGGCGCTGACACTTAAACGGAAGGCTCGTGTTTCCGCTCGTACTTCTCGTTTGAAATCTTCTGTGGTCAATTAAACATCAGCTATTTCTTTACTACTGCAGGCGCTCAAGAACACAAACACACTCTTTGCCGGCATTAGCAGCACACAGTATCTGGAAGGGTGACAGAGGAAACAATAACTAAAACGTGCAAATAGCGTTTAGATGACGCGTCAGTGTGCCGACTGCTGTTGAATGGTGGCTGGCCATCGAATTTTTTTTATGCCTTCTGGACTTACAAGGTCAACTTTGCTACTGCTCAAGGTCCCACAGAGTCGGTATTTAAAGGAGTTCGGATCGCTCACTTATTGATTCATTTTGGGGACGCAAGCGAGGACGTCGCATATCTCCTCTGCGTTTTGGCAGATTTCGATGTCGGCGACAGAAATTCAGCGTCTGTCTCTACAGGGGATGTTCTTCCAGTGGATGAAAGTCGATGCGCGCTTCCAAGAAACTTCCTTGGAACGACACCCACAGCAATTGTGCCTCTGAAGCGGTTTTTTTGCACGGTAAAGTAATATGGCGAACGTACCTTATACGAATATAGTTTGGAAGGTCACTAAAATAAAATATGAGTTTCACTTCGTCTGGGCTTCCAGGGAATCTGACGTTGGTGATATAGTTACTTTCTGAACAAAGATTCTGCTCCAGTTATTATCCGGCAATGTCAGTGTCGACGTCCAAGATTAATTCGATTGTAGTAGACCCAGATAGCGAGGTCGAACCGTGATATATAAGAAACTTTATAGTACTGCTTGTACCGTGTTCTAAGTTCAAGCATCGACTGATGTCAGGTTGCGCCGGTCGTTGTACATGACATGGTTGACGGACCTAAAAAATGCCTTTCGCAGCTAGCGAATGATTGAGGCTGCTGAGATTTGTTTACTTCTACTTTTGATTAACAGAAACAAAGATGACGGTGACGTTATCCGTTTGTCACCTTGGTGGGCACAGTTTGTCGGTTAAGTTGACCAAAAACATGTACTTCATGGTTTCTGTTTTCTCTTAAGGAACAGTTGCCAATTTTTAGCCGAGCTCTTGGTGTCTATGTTTGCGATCTCGGAGGCCGTCGACGCAAGTTCTGAACACGCCGACCGAATACCATTCAGGGCTCCTGCTCTGAACAGTATGTGGGTCGTTGTTCAGCTGTAAGGGTGCTCTCGCTCTCTTTAGTGGATACTTCTTGGACGCAGACATGTTTCGTGGCTTGCAGATGTCCTAATTCTTAATTTCCACGCATGATATCTGGTACCAGGATCCAGCAATTGTGTTTTAGAAGTAAATTTTCAAAGAGGGTAAGATTGTTGTTGCTACTTCCGAAGGTCTTTTTGGCACTTACAAAAGGAATTGGCTAAAAATCGGAATGCTTAGATCAACTGTTTTTTTCATGTGTGTGTTAATTTTGAATACCCAAGTTGTTTGCAATCAGTGAGATCGGAAAGGCTTAGCAGAGTAATCGTCGTAGAAGCTGTACTAAAAATGATACACCCCTTAACAAATTACGAACTTTAATGGCCGATCTAAATATACTGCAAAGTGTCGTGCGCAACAAACAACCAACGGGCTGGCAGATATATAACTGATCTAATATTCATTCAAAAATACTACAAAATTGGGGGATTTGCCGTTTTTATGTGTTTTTTTTTCGCATGGTGTTTGGCAGTATCTTCATATGGACCCTAAAAGGGCGTACTTTTTATGGCATCTAAAATTGAGCGTCCCTATTGCTGAAGTGAAACTCATCAACATTTTTTCTCTTCTCGCTGCCTTTAGAGCGAAAGTATTGCAGCTTCTGACACTGCCGCAGGTGTCCCCGACCTTTGAAAAGTTATTTTGTACCACTGGTGCGCTTCTCCACCTCAAAACAAGATGAATTAAAAATTCTTAGCCACAGTCCTAACGTCATAGGCGCAATTCACTTCCCATTTGACGCCGAAGTGGTGTCTTATTCGAAGAGGGGAGCGCCACTTAAAGCAATAACTGTAATCAACGGTAAGAAATGCGTACTATTGCAGTTTAATAATACTGAAGAGGTTCTCAACCTTTAATCCACGTTTTCTTTTAAAACGTATGGTACCCAAATAGTTTACTCAAATAAGTTACGCTAATCGTCATCATTAAGTTAAATGACATAAAAATATTGAGTGTGGCAGAGTTACGCAGGGTTCAAGACTAGAAACTTTTTAGATCATAAGCCGCGGATTGAGCGCCCTGAGGTGACGTGCACAATATGCGCCCATTGTTGCGGATAGACTTCCCACAAGCAACGTAATGCAATTCCGAAAGATTTACAAAAGCTTCCTGTTAACGTCATTCGTATATTGGAATGACGTTCAATGGCAATGACATTGAAGCTTGCTGTGCGGCAGATGTATGGTGTCCCGGAAGTCAGTTTGTAGTGAATGCATTTCCAACTAATTTTAATAAAATGCTGCTGTGTTTCAGAACTCGATTGAGACAGCTGCCACACGCCGAAAATTAAACTTAATTTAATCCAATGTCATTCACACCGATTTCACACCCTTGTTGCACTGCAAAGTTAATGCCATTTTCATTGAATACGATATCAGCACGGCGATACATGGCCAGTGTCGTGTTAGTTCTGGCCGAAAATTGGTCCCAATAATGGCCGAAGGTACAGCTCTTCGAGGTCGGCATGCTCGCTCCTTGATTGGCGAATGACTTAAAGCTGCCGGAAAAGGAGCCTAAGACGAGCTACTGATGGCACGAGGGAAAACACGAAGAACAACAACTAGCACGAAACACTGCCGAAAATAGACCTTAGAGTAAAAACAGTGACACCTATTGCCTGCTCCGCGAAAAAGTGCAACGCCAGAAAAAAAAATTTCAAACTGACCTTTCCTAATAACGTTGCCTTGCTTACAATCGTCTATAGAAACGGCTTTCGATACGTAGCGTGACATGCCTGGTTTTCTCGCTTGCGGCGCCAATATGGTCAAAGAGCGAAATGAATAAAGTGAAAAAAAACAACGTAATATGCCTCGGCTTAACCAACATTGTGTTGCTTGAGATAGAAATATTACGTGAGACGAAACCCAATCTACACTTTGTTTTTTTTTTTACAAATTCTTAAATGTTTGCATGTTCGAAGTCAAGTTAAAATATTACGGTTCCGCCGCATATATGCGCTTTTGTTCTTTTTCTTCACGAGGTGGTGTCTTGTCAGCAGTTGCCGCGTCCATTCAGGCTTAACAACGGCCGGAATCGGAAGACGATCTAGAAAACAGGGAGGGATCATCGCTCATACTTTACGATCTAAGTGAGGTAAGGCGAAGCGAAAACCTGCTGCACCATTTATTGCCGATGAACGTGCTTAATTTGCAGATCCAGGCTCCCCTAACCCTCACCCATATATTCGCCCCTGGTCACTACCAGAATATTTACCGAGCTTGATCCCAAATTCAGTGATCACGATATGCTTGAGTCCAATCTATGAACCGCATTCAAATATCGCCACTCGGAGGATTGCCAACTAACGTTGCTGCCGACATTGCGACCTCCAAGCTAAGTCATTAGGTTTTGCGAAAGCGGGATTAAAAAAATGCTCGCTTTTATTCTTTAAATTTATCGCAGCAAAGAAGTTTCTTGATCAGTGGCGTTGCATGCGAGCATACGTGGTACCACTAGTGCCAATAAGCTCGTTTAAAGTGGAAAAACATTCCAAATAATTATCGTTGCATTGACCCTTTATCTTTGTAACGCGGAAAGAGTATTGGTACCTTACAGAGTAAAACGTGCGTACTGTTACATTTGATTAATGTGGCAAACATTTTCAACCTTTAAATCGCGTTTTCTTTTCTATATGCGGAGCCTAAGTAGCTTAGTGAATTAGCCAATCACAATGGGGTTAAAAGTTATCAAATAATGAGTGCGGTAGGGTTACGCAGGGTGCACACTTTGTGACTTTTCGCAAATCGATAAGCTGTGAGTTTCGAGCCCTGCGGTCGCGTACTCGGTCTGCGGTCGAAGTGGCGGCACGAGCTCCCGCTAGCAAAGGTGAGCCATCTACAAAGGAACGAAATTAACGTTATTCGTAGTTGGTATAGCCTTCAATAGAATTGACATAAAATTTCTGATGTGACAGGCGTATTTTCTACCGAAAGGTCAGCTTGTAGCCAATGTCATTCCCAGCTAATTTCCTTAAATATTTCCGTGTGGAAGGAAACAATCGATGCAGTTGCCACACGCAAAAATGAAATGCACTTTGTAGTTGGAACAACCTTCAAAGGAATTGACAATAAAGCTTGCCGTGCTGCAGGCGTGTGCCCTCCCGAAGGACAGACTAGTGAATGTCATATCCAGCTAATTTGATTAAATGTTTTCGTGTAGTAGGTGTTATCGCTGACAGAGCCGCTCGAAATGCGTATGAGAGCACTATTACTGCGTGCATTCCGTTATCTAGGTCAGATGCAAATAACTTGATCAGAGATTTGGGCCAAGAAATATCATCTTTTCTTTGGAGAAATCTTCGATGTCATTACTCTAATCTCTACAATATTGACCCAAAACTTCAATTTCTTGCACCACGAGGACTACCAAGGGCAGCCAAGACGGTCCTACAGCGCTTGAGAGTGAATGTGGCATACACCAAGAGCTACCTTCATAACATCGGTAGAGCTGAGTTGTCTGAATGTGCTTCGTACGGTGTCGCACATAACATCGAAAGTGTATTGTGTGAATGCAAGGAGTACAGCTGTGAAATTGAGCTTATGGAGACAGACCTGAGCCTAGAAAATGAACAAGTCGTAAACATTCGTATTCGGCTTGGTCCATGGATTTCTGCTGCTGAAGGGTATAAAGCCATGAAAGCTCTGCTGAAGTTTCTAATAGCTACTCGCTTACAAAAGAAACTGTAGGGGAGTAGATGAAGAGCAATGGGCATTGACAATTTCCAGTAAAACATTCTCGCTAATTTTTTTTTTTTCATCTTTCAATACTTTGGTTTTGTGTGCTTTCTCCCCCTATCTTTTTCTGTTTATCTTTCTTTCTTCTATTTTTATGATGTTCGCATGCATTCATTTCACAATGTAGCAAACTAGCATTATGCGCTGGTTGACATCATTGTTTAATAAACGCGTACCTCTTTCTATTCGTGTAGTAGGAAACAATGGATGCAGTTGCCACACGCCAAAATGAAATGTACTTCGTAGTTGGAATAACCGTCAATGGAAGTGACAATAAAATTTTGCCATGCGGCAGGCGTGCGCCCTCCCGAAGACCAAATTTTGTGAATGTCATTTCCAGCTAATTTCATTAAAGTTTTCCGCGTGGCAGAAACGAATCGAGGCAGTCGCCACAAGCCAAAATTAAATGTACTTTCCATCGAATGCTTCACCCCGAATTTCATACCCCTGCCACGCGGTAAAGTTCAAGAAACGATGCAACAATTTGTTTTACTTTCAGTAAATACCGCTTGAAATGTTTTCTTGACATCCACGACTTATGAATTACGCGCTTGTGTTTTTCTTCACGCAATGGCAGTCGCAGAACAAATTAATCCCGTAAATGATGACGTCACAACATGGTGCTGTGCTCTAAACAAAATGTTGCTTTTCTCCGTTTCACCTTACGTTCGAAAGCAGCGGATGCTACGAGTCATAGGAGCCAATCCAGGGCCGTGTGAGTGTCACGTGACCTGAGAGAGGGGGCACTGCGACGCGCGGAAAGTGTTTCACGGGCTACGTCCATACAGCGGAATTGGCTAGGATAGCTCGAAGCATCCGCTGCGTCAGGACGCAAGGTGAAACGGAATATAGGGCCGTTGTTATGCACAAATGCCTGGGTGCTTGGTGGCAGGTTAAAACTTGTCTAATAAAACAGTGAATAATTTTTTGTAATCATTATGTATTTTCAATATCTAATTATGAAGACTTTTTTTTTTCTGCCATCTCCCTGCCATAAGGAGACCACCGAAGCTTGTAATAAAGTTTTGCAGCCGGTTTTGACTTGCTAGCAGATGACACGATTGCTTTTTGGGTTCAGAAGTCCTTTCTGATACCGCACGCTGTTATGTTTAAATAGTTTGTTGACGAACGTCTAAACTTTTGATCTCGGGGCCAACCTTCCGTGGAATTTTGAAAGCGAACAGTGCTCGCGTACAGCAGTCATCGACCCTTGAGGTGCGCGAGCAAGCGAACACCTGCCCGTACGAGCGAGAAGGGTGAAACGTAATGGTGATATGCAGGGTTGTAAAAATTACTCCAAAAATGTACCTAAAATACAGTTACAGTCATTCATACGAAAAAGTACCAGGTACGTTCCTAGGTACTCGCTGAAAAATGTATCTGGGTACAGGTACAGTTACTTCAAAGATACCTCCTTTATTTAGTTTCCCCAAATTTGTCAGAATATATTTGAAGTAAAGCTTTTTTTTTTTTTTACTAAGAATACACACAAAAATTGAGTTCGATAAATGTGCTTTATTGGAATTAATGCGAAAAATAAGAAAAACCGCAATCACATGAGCCGGTGCTGACATCCACGGGCCCAGATGACGCCGGCCGCATGAAGGAACGGATGAGTCGATTTCATATGCTCCTAACCTTTACGACGACAAATGAAAAGCTTCAAGCTTACTCTTTTTTTTTCGTTTGTTTGAAATAAATAAGTTTTTTTTTTCTTTCGGAACTTTTTCAGTTTTACGACTGCAAAATTTTAGTCCAATTTACTGAGTGGAATCTGCATTGTATACGCGACGTTACATTGATTTACGATTATAATTATAATTCATTTTTAAATATATTTTATATTGTATTAATGGCAAAAGGGAGCCACCACCAGGACAAGATACAGGCAACAGAAACTGCGCACATCCTTGAAGTTATCTCCTTCCTTGTGTAGCTTTCAGGGAAGCTTCAAGCACGCATGAATTTTCGGTTTGAGATGAAGGAAGCAGGTCGCTATTTCCCCTAAATAGAGTTCCGAAGCGATTGGATAAAATGCTGTCGCTACAACGGCATCGCTAATCCACCGTTCGCTCAAATGAACACCACTACACGCGAAAGTGTCGTTCGATGGAACACCATGGCCGGGGCTTCGTTCGCTAAAACGTCGTTCAAGTCAGCCCCTCCCAGGTCGTACACAACACAAAGTTAATCACGGCACATGGTAGTGTGTTAATACTTCAACATTTATAGTTTTTACCATTTTGACGATGTGAATAGAAAAGTACATGTAGAAAGTGACTTCACGTAGATACAAGTTACTAGAAAATGTACCTAAGATACAGATACAGGCACCAGAAAATGAAAGTACCTAGATTTCTACCTCAAGTACAATAAAAATACCTTGATACCGATTTCCAGCTACTTGAACCTAGGTACTTTACAACCCTGGAGATAAGTTACGACGACGACTACGCGGTGTGTACCAATGCCGAAGTGCAGGCCAGCACGCGTTTAAAGAAGTTATGAGGGCGCAGAAGATGCTTCAGTGCAGGATAAAACGAACTCCCTAGCAGACCTATACATGCTGTTTTTATCCAGTTCTTTCGCTATATGGTTTCTTGGTGAAAATGAAAGACTCAGCAGGAGTTTTTGTCACTGTCATCAAATATCATATAGCTTAGCCAATACTGAAAACTCCTCCTAAAACCCATTGGAGCGGTGGCGAACGCGACAGTGGCGCCTCTAGCCGACTCGAAGTGCACGGAAGCAGACGACACAATGGAAAAGTATAGGCTCCGCGGCGTCCTCGAGCATTGCGAGCCCCGTTTCGTCACCCCAACAGCTGAAACAATTTCTTACGGCCCGTCCGCTTGAAAACCATAATCCACTGGTCGCCACTGCAACGACAAACAAATACCAAGGCGTGTAGAAACAAAGACATAGCATTCTTATAATGAGCGCTTGGGCGAGTTGGATATTCATAATGTAGGAAATAGCGCAAAAGTACTTTGGCGCTATTTCGTACGGTATGAAAAAAGATATAGCAGTTTATTTGCCGGTCTCAAACGCCACTCAGGGGATCACAGGCGATTGAAGCGCATCTGGAAAGCGGAAAAAAGGCGTTTAGCTACTCGAACTACGTCGTAAGATATTATTGTTGATCCGTTACAAACGACGTTGTCACAAATTCTCACCTGAGTAGGTGATCATTAAAACGTGCGCAAACAACATGATAAGATTACCATAGCAAGCGCACCAGCCGTTGCAGCATAACAAAAACAAAATGTAACAAGATGAGTGACCATGCAAACGGTGTCATCTCGATTCGGTTGAGGTGTCCATTTGGCCGACGGGTCGATTCTGCTTAAAGTTTCGATTTGGCTGGACGCTTTAATTCGGCTGCATACCCAGTTCGGCTGGATGTTTCAGTTCGGCTGGACGCTCCGATTCGGCTGGATACCCAGTGCGGCTGGATACCCAGTGCGGCTGGGTGTTTCAATTTGGCTCGACGTTCTCAATTTGGCTTAATTATTGGTTCAGCTGAAGCACCTCAATCTGGCTATGGCTGGCTTGTGAATTCCTCATTTGCCTTGGCAGACTAATGTTTCAAATCATTACATTTCTTCAAGCTAGTCGAACTGCCCGTGTTCATTTACTATTTGTGTTTGTGTTGTTTCTTCTTGAGCTGCTGTGCACACACCAAGTTCATGTTCCAAAGTGAAATAAATGGTTTATTACTTTGTCAATAGACTGATTCCCCAACGTCCAAGCTTCGCTTCTTCCAGTGTTGACCAGCATCCGCATCAAAAAGAGGAAGTCCCAGCAGTTCTACTTGTACAAGAACTGACGTGGAGAAAACATACTACCATCGGTCGCATGACAAAGCAGTATAGTAAGGTTTCCTTTTGTTTGGTTATTTTTAATTAAGCCAAGAGGCACATCATTGCACAAAAGTCACAATAAAAGAGAGATCATAACCAAAAAGAGTATACAAAGTCATGATTAGGTATGTACGTGTTTTGGACACTCTTAATCTTTCGCCTCTTCCGAAGAGACATAGTGTTCGACTATGTCTCTTCGGAAGAGGCGAAGAGACATAGTGTTCGACTATGTCTTTTCGAATAGAGAAGAGACTATGTCTCTTCTCTTGCGACATAGTGTTCGTATATGAATTGCTTTATGCTGTTATTAATTCCTCAATGTTATTGAGTAGAACCTCAGGTCATGTTCCCCAACAACAAAATAGATCGCCGGATTTTTTTTTACCCTTATAACCTGGATTCTAATCTTTCGTTGACACGATGCAACTCATATGTGACAAGCTTTTTAACCCCGGCGTGAACCTTTTTACTACTTTTGCACATTTTAGCAAAAATGTAATGTCGGTGCTCACTTCGTAGCATATACATATTTTAGGTTTTGTGTCTTTCACTTCGTGAAAATGTAACCCTCGTGAGCCCTTGCCAGCTGTTTGTAGCACAATAAAACACAGATTGGTTGATTGATCTTCAATGTCGTTCAAACAGTGGGCATTTCTTCTCACAGACGTTGACTATGGCATGAGCACCTAAACGTCATCATCATCGTTTACCCAACCTTGATGATCTTAGAGACTCGTTCTGTGAAGCACGGAACTAATTTTTTTAATTCTTTTTGGAGTAAGCGTCCGAAGCAAGTCTGATTTAGCCAGTACGCTGTTTAATAAAGTATGGGGTTCACTATGGGAACCAGCTATTGCTGTAGGTCACCAAGCGTGACAAAAAGCTTCACCTTCAGCCGAGACTTGTGCTTGTAAAAGAAGGCCACTAACTCTTCCGTTCACCTAACAATGTACCCATGGCTGGATAAACGCAGTTGAAATGAAGGACAACAAATGTTACAATTGGAAATAATATTAAGTGAGAAACTGCATACTCTCTTTGTGTATGATCCCTCTTTTATTGTGACTTTTGTGCAATGATGTGCCTCTTTCTAGGCCCCATTAAAAATAATCAATCAAAAGGAAACCTTACTATACTGCTTTGTCATGTGACCTATGGTTGTATCTGTATTCTCCACCTCAGTTGTTGTACAAGTGTAACTGCTGGGACTTCCTATCTTTGATGCGGATGCTGGTCAACACTAGAAGAAGCGAAGCTCGGACGTTCGTGAATCAGTCTGTACGCAAGGTAATAAAACATTTATTTCACTTTGAAACATGAACTAGGTGTGTGCACAGCAGCTCAAGAAGAAATAACACAAACACAATTGGTAATTGAACACGGGCAGTTCGACTAGCTTGAAGAAATGTAATGATTTAAAACATTAGTGTGCCAAGGCAAATGAGGACTACAGAAGCCAGCCATAGCCAAATTGAGGTGCCTCCGCTGAACCGAGAATTAAGCCAAATTGAGAACGTTGAGCCGAATTGAAACATCCAGCCGAATCGGGTACCCAGCCGAATCGGAGCGTCCAGCCGAATTGAAGCGTCCAGCCGAATTGAAACTTTAAGCCAAACTGGGTATCCAGCCGAATTGGAGCGTCCAGCCGAATCGAAACTTTAAGCCGAATTGACCCGTCGGCCGAATGGACACTTGAGCCAAATTGATACGTAACCCATGCAAACACTTTCCGACCTTTTCAGGAAGGATGGTGTACTCATCCCAGACAGGAATAGGTCCTGAAAACAAAACAGGGGAAAGGAATAATGAAGTCCAGCTCACACTGCCCGGTAAATAAGAGTCCCACGCTGTAATCTGGTGCTTCCAAGCAGGCTGTCACCTTTTTTGCTTTCCCATTTTTTCCCCAGTGACCTTGGCAGGTTTACCGTTTGTTCTTTCTTGCGATGCAGTTCAAAAGTACATTCAAGTTCATGTTGACGTGCGTGTCCAGGCAGCTTTGCACATTGTGCCTTTGTTTCGAGTGTCAATCAGCGGCCTCAAGTCCGCCGTCAGCTGAACTCTCGTCTGTTGCATTAGATCAGTGATATGTGTGTCGAAGGCACGGCTGATGTTACCGGCTAGGTGACGTGCTAAGCGGAGGGTGGTGTCATTTTTGCATGCGAATATTTCTTGTTCTTAAACAAAATGTCTTTCGAGGTGTTCTATGTTTCTGATTACAGTTCGACGTGGCAAGCATGATGACAGATCTGACTGGCTGCCCACCCGGCTCCAGATAACTGGGTGTTCAGCTGTACATCTGGTCTGTTGTCCGTGCAGTTTTCCGCCATTTCCGTGGAGTTGTCATACTCATCTGTTGAGGCGTCAGTGGCGATTTCGAAGCCATACTTTTATAGCTCTTCCAGTTTATTTTAATGCTGCAGTAACTTAATTATTCACGTTTGTTTGGTCTATGGGAAAGGGAAGAAAACTTTTCCATCACATCGCAAAAACTTGTTTTTGCGGTGGTAGGCAGCACATGGCATGCCTGCCATCTCCAAGTATGCGCTGGCCTATGCCCGAAGGCGGCCGGTTGATCCACAAACGATGGCCCATAGCTGACGTGCCCGCGTACAAAAAAACAATTTGAATAGAAATGTATAACGAGCTTACACTTCTTAATATATTTAATAAATATCAGAAAGCATATCTGAATATTTCGGATTACAAACTCAATCGAAGTCGATAATTGGCGGTTATCGCAAATGAGAGTGGTAGAAAAGAAGCACAACAAAGTTGCAGACGACCCTCTGTCCTAATGGGGTATCCACACGAAGGAGAACTCCGCAGACGGATGTCGTGACGTCAACAACCCGGGAAACTCTGTCCTCGTCTCCGCCGCCCTCCTGCGGAGCTCTCGTGCTTACAGTACGAAGCCTCCGCGCCTCCGCCACGGAGGAGAACGGGGCCGCGAGGCGTCAAAAAGGGATGACGTATGTCTCACGTGATGCGCACTCCGCGGAGGAAAGGGGCGGATCTCTCCTTCGTGTGGATACCCCATAAGGGATATTCACACGAAGGAGAACTCCGCGGACGGATGTCGTGACGTCAACAACCCGGGAAACTCCGTCCACGGCCCCGCCGCGTGCACCTGCGGAGCTTTCGTGCAGACCGCACGAAGCCTCCGCGACTCCGCCACGGAGGAGAACGGCGCCGCGTGGCGTCAAAAAGGGATGACGTATGTTTCACGTGATGCGCGCTCCGCGGAGGAAAGGGGCGGATTTCTCCTTCGTGTGGATACCACAATAAGAAGTATTCACTGGCGGCCATAGCTGTGTGCACGACTGCTGAGCGCGTGCTGATGGCGTGCCTCCACAGTTCTTTTGTTACGTGCATTCCGCACCCTCAAGATTGCCGGTCTTAGCAGCCTATTAATGTGGGCTCGTTGAGAGCATGCGCTCTAGACATCACCCACAAAATATGGCGCCCAGTGAATACTCCTTATAAGAGGGGATCGGTGGAAGAGTGGGCTAGCGCACAACAGCTCGGAGCACGTGGAGCGAAAGCTCGTGCTGCAATCCCCACCGCTGCCCGTTTCGATCTGGATGAGCATCGTACCGGCGTGCGGTCGTGTATCAGTACTGCGTAGTGCACGTTAAAGACCTTAGGCTTGCGGTTGTACCGCACTGGCTAAATTGTTCATCTACAGCTGAGACACCAGACGTTCACCGAGGCAGACCAACTTCCGGCTGTATAATCATACACACAACAATTTGCTTTTTGCCCTCAGTCCTAGCATAGCGTAGCAGACGAGGAGACGAACCGGCGGTAGCAAGCGCCGAAGCGAAGGAAAGAAAGTAAAAACTAGCCAAACAAGGGAAAGCAAAATACGCCAAAGCTCCAACGTCAAATAAACAAAAGAAACAGCAGCATGAAAGCAGGAGGAAGATAGACCGCGCCAGCGTAGCGTCGCCTCGAACATAAAAATAAAGTGGAATTTGAAAAATCGAAGGAGTTGCAAACGGTCGAACCGGTTCGGGCTTTTATTGTAAAAGACGCAGAAGACGTTAGTGGTTTGGCGCTAACAATCCGACTTTGTGCACCGTTTATAACGTGACCGAAATCCCCTTTATTTGCGCTACGACGCTGTCCTCTTTTTTTCTTTTGAACGCGCGAGAAGTCTGCTTTTTCTGTAACTCCGCTTTTATTAATTTCGGTAATAGCGTCCAATTTTGCAGGTGTACAATCGATTTCTTCCAGAGCATACTAACAACGCAGTAACGTACGTGGTTAAAATTTTCCTTTTGCTTCTTCATCCGGAGATGATCTTAACGGGATTAGCCAGCTCACCTATTCGACGAAACGGGTATAAGCAAGACGTTCCTGAGAAATGGGAATTGCAACAAAAAAACGAAATTGATTGATAAGAACAGCAAAGTTTAAATGCAGCTATGTTCTGAAACTTTTGAGCATTGCCCTTCTTTAAAAAAACAGCGCGAAAGTACATTCGTGTTTTGCTTGTCTTACATAAGTTGTGACAGAGTGTTTTCTTCAGAAGAGCTCTAACATTTCACCCAGGAAGCGCTAACATATTTCACACGTGAAGAAAATATCCTTCACTCATGAGGTTGCATCAATTTTTTAACATTCAAAGTAGCAAATACCTGTGATAATTTTTTTTTCATTGGTCACCCCACACTGAGATAGGCAGAACCAATGAGTTGGGGAGAATTCGTCTGCTAGCAGAGACTTCGTGCTCACCTGGGGTGCTGCGATCACTTTTCGCCCACGCTTCGCGGGAGTTGCCAGTATTGGCTTACACGGTATTTGCTGTCATGGTTACAAGCAGGTGACACATGAGGCATTAAGCATGGGACCACCTTCAGTCACTGGGAAAGCAGGCGATCTCCCCGGGTTTAATACGTTAGGTCGAATGCCATTTCGTCGAAACACGTTTTAGAGAATGCGCACGTTTTATCGAAGCACGGTTTAGAGATAGCAGGGCCTCAGTTTAGAGAAACGCCGTTTATCGAAAAGGGGACGCTTTTTAAAAAAAAGGCTTTCCTCCTTCTCGCGTGTATCACTGGTGCGCGTGTTAAGCCATGCCCCCCGCTGCACTCCCGCCGCTTCGCCCCTGCAGTCTGGGGCGGCTCATTACAAAAATGTTAACTCACCTGATTTACCGTACATGCCGCTTCGCGGCGGCCGAATTCGCTAAAAGGAGAGTTATCGCCATTTTATTCAAACTGGGTTCTCTATAAAGGCATTCGATAAACCGGGGTCGGTAGAACGGCGTTCGCTAAAATGAGCTTCTCAAAACCGCATGCCACCGAATCTCCATACCTCCCTCTCTTGCGCATCATAATAAACCAGAGCTGCGAAAGCGCATTCGCTGAGTTGGCTGGGTTGGTGGCTAGACTAATTTGAGATGCCTGTACTGTAGTAGGATGCTTGAATGTAGTAGGATGGATTACTGCTCCTAAAAAATGAAGCTGACAAAGCGACAAGACTACTGAGTGCCTCTCGTGCTGTCTACTCGTACACGCCGCTCCCGCGATCTCCTCACAACCGTGATCGTGATCAAAGCAGATTGACACCATTGTATTGTTTTTAATTAACTAAAACCTAATGTCTCGTGTCCCTTTTCCTGGGACTATGATTACCAACACCAACAGATGCTCACATTATTACATTCAATGTATTAATCAGACTCACTACCTGACGCATATAGATATCAGTAAAGAGTGCGAGCATTTTGGCGTGCCGAGCAATGAAGAAAAAAAAAGTTACAATGATGAAGAGACATGATTCAAAATCCCCGAGACTGCAGGTAACGACGCACGCACCCAAAAGTCTTAAACACAGCTGAAAGTTTATTTGCCAAACCCTGGTTAAAGAGGAAAAAAAAAAAAACGATTGAGAAGGGGTAAGAGAAAATCCCAAGAATACCTCTTTCCACAAATGTACATTCCAAAATGTTAGCAGGACTATGATGATAGATGCTTCAGGGGGGGGGGGGGGGGGGCACCACTGTCGATGATCTCCTCAACGTTAGTAATCAGCAGTTTTCGGCCTCCCACCAGGTGGCGCAACAAAGGGTCAAATACTTTTTTCTCATTTTAAGGTAACAGCACAAGATCAATCACACAAAACGACACACCGAAGGACAACTACACGCGCTGACTTACAACTCATTTTTTGTTGAAAATGTTTTCTCCGACTTAACAAATGAATAACAAAAAGGTACACAAAAAGGTAAACGTGTGTGATAAGTAGACTGGTCGACCTCGCCTTATTTGTGTCAGTGTATACTGAAGATGCCACCTGCATAGGTGACGAAACATCTGTACCTTTTTGTCATTCATTTGTTATGTTAAGTCGGAGTAAACCTTTTCAATCATGAATTCACCGGGCTTTTGGAACATTTTTGCAACATTTTTTTATTAATACAGAAATACTGAGAGAAGAAGAAAGGTAAGCCAGGGAGTACTCTGATTGGCTACTCTGTTAGAGAATGGGAAAAAGGATAAAAAAGTGTGCGAAGACGAGGAGGAGGGAAAAGAGAGGAGAAAGCGGTACACACACTTCGACGTAAACGCCAACACACATTTCAACTGGCGACGTCTCTTTATGCGGTCAGCCAGAACACTTTCATTGCCACGGAGCCACTCACAGTCACAGTCACAAATATATCCATCGTCACAAATTTTCACAAAGCAGCTACCGTCACAATTATCGTTTGGATAAAAATTATAAACTGGTTTTATCGCTAAAGACTTTTTGCCAGGCCTGCATTTTCAAGAAATGCTGAAATGCTCTTCAAGGCCTTGCGCTGGACACATGGCGAAGGCCAGTGGCCTAAAATTGATGATATGCTCATGTCGTTAGTATGGTGACTTGGCATGGAATCCTCGAGCTCCGCACGTTCAGTGTTGTAGAGTGTACAGTCGGAAACGATATGTTCAATATTTTCTGGATTAATACATGCACTGCATTTAGGGCTGCATATAAATCCGAATTTGTATTTGTGTTCATTTGGGTAGAGTACATTGAGTCTTAGCCGATGAAGAAGGGTGTCTTAGCCGATGAAGAAGGCAAGAAGAGAAGGGCTCTTGGGAGGCCTCTTGGCAGAAAGTTATGTATAAGAGCGTTAATGCGATGAGGGAAGGTGTGGTAATACGTAGATGTCCAGGTATTAAGAAAAATATTTTTTCTAATGTTCTAATGAGTTGACGGCAGTCCACTTTTGTGAACGGTATGTCTTCACAAAGCTCTACGTTATGTCCACTAGCCGCCGCAGCGCCTGCCGCGTCATTTCAGGGAAGACCACAGTGACCTGGCACCGACTGAAACACAATGTGTTGTCCATTGTTTGCTCTCGTGGTCTGAATAAATAGAAGTTCAGAAACAAGTGCCGGATTAGCTGATTTGCTAAGGATTTATTTTAAGCATTGTACACTCTAAAAAAGGGTGTAAAAGGGTGTATTGTTACACCCTTTGTCCCATATAATACACCCCAAAACTTCAATTCGACATTCAGCGCCCTATAGTCGAACCGACGGCCCTAAATTGTAGGAGAGGCTTGATATCCGTGTGGTACAACTTATATTTGGGGCCGTCTGTTCGACTATAGGGCGCTGTACGTCGAAATGAAATTTTGTGGTGTATTATATGGGACAGAAGGGTATAAGGGGATACCCTTTTTTTAGAGTGTAGTTCTGCTTGTGAGCCTGAAAAGATTACCAATATTTGTCGTAGGCTGCACTCCAGAATGTGCTGTAGTGCTTTTTTACTGCCATGGAGTTCAGCTGCAATGGATCATACTCTTCTTGACAGTTTGAAGGACTGAACTATTTTAAGAGAAGGCTTAAGCAATCCTGACGACGAGGAGCTTTCACTTGTTGATCCGTCGGAATTTTTATGCTTAAAGTCCGGTATTTAGTATGTATATGTGATAATCTGTATTGTAGCAGAACAATTTTGGATTGTGAAAATTTATTCTCAACTCCGTATATGTGTAAAGACATAACGAGTGGAGGCAAGACCCAAGGTGGACAATTTGGGGTTTCGGAGAAGAAAGCAAATTGCGGGATATCATTTTTATTTATTTATTTATTTATTGATACTGTTAGCCCTATCACAGGGCCATTACAGGAGTGGAAGGTACAAACAATAAAAAACAAAAAGATACAAGATGTCAATACACACAGGTCTCGCATTTCGCTTGGTTTCATAAAAAAAAAAAATACTGCCACTTTATTGATAACTTCCCATGCTGGCACGTAATCAAGACGATACACACGATACTCCTCAGTTACTCGCACATATCAAAACGTTTTCAGTGCAGTGAAGGAAGGCCGTAATGGATGCTGATGTCACCGTTTCATTCGGCAGTTTATTCCATTCCCTGACGGCTCTTGGGAAAAAACTAAATTTAAAGCAATCGTTTTTCACAGAATATTCTCTAATGTATAAACTATGGCGGTGCCTTGATTTTTCGTCTTTAAGGACTTGGAAATAATTATCTTTGTTTATCTTTACATAATTATTAATATTTAAGAAAATAAATTTTAATTTCTCAAAATGCGGTCTAGACTCGAGGTTTGAAAGATTAGCCATTTCACAGAGCTTAGTAGGAGAACGATCGCGCCGGTATTTGTTATAAATTAACCTAGCAGCTAAGCGCTGAACTTTTTTTAACTTAAATGCATTTGTGATGTTATGTGGATCCCATGCTATCTTAGCGTACTCCATGACTGGCCTAACAAGGGTCTTATAGGCGAGGCTTTTTACGTCCGTTGAGGCCTACGACAAGTTTCTTCTTAGGTACCATAGCGATATATTGGCTTTTGCAGACACTATGTCTATATGAGCATTCCAACGCAAATCTGAAGTGAATGTTAAGCCTAAGTACTTGTGCTCAGTTACCCTTGCGAGTTCATGCTCGTTGATACAGTAGTCGTACCTCAGAAATTGTTTTTTCCTCGTAACTGTCATAAAGACTGATTTTCCTGGATTTAAAACCATTTGCCAATCTTGACACCATTTGTTAATATTTTGTAGATTTCTATTTAATTCGGCCTGATCATCTGGTGTTCTAATTTCATTATATATCACGCAGTCATCTGCGAACAATCGTATTGGCACGTTAATTACATTGTGGAGGTCTTTTATAAAAATTAGAAATAACAGCGGACCCAAAACACTACCCTGAGGCACCCCAGAAAGGACTGGAGCAAAACTTGATGTACGACCACCGGTCTCAACAAACTGCACTCGAGAAGATAGATAAGAACGAAACCATTGTGTTATGCTTGTGTTTTTAAATATTTTGTTCAGTTTTAGTAATAACTTCTGATGAGACACTTTATCAAAAGCCTTAGCGAAGTCTAAGAATACTATGTCAGTCTGACCGCGATGATTAATTGTTTGGGCTAGCTCGTGAACAGTTTCGATCAGCTGGGTTGTAGTAGAAAGGCCCTTTCTGAACCCGTGCTGCGATTGATAAAAGAAATCATTGCTATCTAGATAATTGAGAAGATGTTTTGATACGATATGTTCGAGCATTTTGGAGCATGTGCTGGTAAGGGATATGGGGCGATAATTTCTTACATCAGAAGTAGTACCACTTTTGTGTATAGGAATAATTTTAGCACATTTCCATGCAGTTGGTAACAAACCCTTCGAGAGGGATGATTGGAAAATAATGGTTAAATATTTGGCAACCCATTCACAGTACCTTCTTAAAAATGCATTGGGGATTCCGTCAGGTCCGGGACTCTTCTTTATGTCTATATTAAGTAGTAGGTTTAGGACTCCTTGTTCATTTACTTCAATATTGTTCATCGGGGGGTAATTAGCGATGTCATCATTCCTCGGCACAACTCCGTTATCCAGAGTGAACACCGACGAAAAAAATGAGTTGAAGTCATCAGCTCGCCTGAGAGCATTTTCACACCTGTAATCATTTTTGGCGTTTGCCTGAGGATTTACATAGCGCCAGAATTTACCCGGTGCCTCCCTAAGGAAGTTTTTCAACGTGACGTTGTGAAACTTCGCCTTTAAAGACCCTATAAGCTGTTTTAAGTTCCTGCTCATGTTCTGGATATTTATCTTTTTACTAGCATTCGCGTTCCGCAAATATGCCTTTCTGGCACGGCCTAGTCTTTTCTTTGCATGCACGACCTCCCTTGTAATCCAAGGGTTTTTCTTTTTAGTATTTTTGGCATACTTGGGAATAAACTGCCGAATACAAAGTGCCGTCACATCCGAGAAGTGATTCCACAGCGCCTGAGTGCCAGCACGTGACCGATAAAGCATCTGAAAATCATCAAACGAACCTTCCAAACAATCCAAAATGCTCACGTCATCCGCGGCTTTAAAATTGAGAAACATTTTTCGCGACTGATTAGCATCAACGTCGGCTCTCATGTTCAAAGTCAGCATTACCATCTTGTGGTCAGATAAACCTTCGAAAGTTTTACAGTTAGACATGTTTGAAATCATGTTGGTAGAAATAAAGATTAGATCCAGTACCGTCGACGTCGTTAAGGATACTCTTGTATAGTCCGTTACAACCTGCGTCAAACCGTAGCAAAATGCAAGCTCCAGCAATTGGTCACAAATGGAAACGTCAGCCTGTCCAGGAGTAAGTGTCTGCCAATCAATACCGGGTAGATTAAAGTCCCCCAAGAATATGACATTCTTTTCATGGTGCAGTTTTAAGTCCATGTAGTTGCGCAACTTCAAGATAGTGTCTATAGATGAGTTAGGGGGTCTGTAAAAAGCTCCGATAACTACCAGACGACCATTCAGCTTAGTCTTCACCCATATCATTTCTAGTTCATCGACAACTTCTAGTACCGTGAATACTATATCATTTTTAATCAGCAGTGCTACTCCCCCTCCACGCCCAGCTCTATCTTTTCGCACTATAGTGTAATTTGGAGGCGTAATTTCAGAGTCAAAAATATCTTTGTGCAGCCATGTCTCGGTAATCACGACAACGTCAGGCTCGTGTTCTAGCACAATACATTCAACCATAGTAGCTTTATTCAGAATACTCCTAGCGTTAACGTTTATTATCTTGAAGTCCATCGGTGCACTTTGGTGCAGTCAGTTACTATTAGCCTCACCGAGACTGGATGCTCCCGGCGACACAGGATACCTTGCCTTTCTATTTTCGTCCCACGCGTACACTGTATCGTTTACTTTTAATTTGTCATAGATCAATTTTACCTTTGCCCCCTGCCTTTTTTCCTAGATAGCAGAACTCCATAAGTTTTTCCTAATTTCATTAATCCGTTTGGAGAAATCTTCATTAATGCTGTATGCGGTACCTTTTAGTTTGACTCAGTTTTTCAGAATTGTGACTTTGTCCCGAAAATCCGCAAGCTTAACAATAACCGGTCGATTTCCGCGCGGAAACTTCCTGTCTATTCTGTGTATTCTTTCAATGGAGTCAATTTTCACGTTTAGTTTATCACCGAACACATGATCAACCACAATTTTCGCTAGCGTATCCTCGCTCTCCAGTGGTTCTTCCTTGATTCCTCTGATGATAAGGTTATTTTTCCGCCCCCGATTTTCTAGGTCATCGACTTGTCTAGCCAGATTATACATTTCGTCATCCCGACCGGTGAAAGCACTTTCCAACCTAGCAAGTCTGTTACTGGTTTCGTCCACGCACTCCAGTTTTTTCTCAATCTCCGACAGCCTGTTCTGCACAATTAAGCAGTTGGCTTCTGAGGAATTTTGTTTTTCTTGGATTTCGGTAATTCTCTTTAAGATATCATTTTGAGTCTGAAGTATTTGCGCCAGTATCTCATCTGTGACTGGACCGGGGTTTTCCTCGACATCTCCGGATAGCTTCAGCAACAGACTTGCCATTGACAGACAATCACTTGCACATTGCTGGAAGATTTGTGGACACGGCAACACTAAAATACATAGATGGTCACTACGAAATCCATATTTACGATCACCAACCTGCGTGATTGTTGGAAGCAGGTTAGGCATAGTCACGGCGTGGTTGCCGTGTCCACTGAAGTGTGCAGGCACGGGCGTTGCTTTTATATGCAGCAGCTGGCAGGAATCTTGATCGTTGTGTGACGTCACCGTGCTCCTAGCATATGCGCAGTAGGTCTTGTCCACGTGCAGCGGTTGTGATGCTGCGCCTTGATCGACCGGCGAGTGATCGCCAATCTTCCATAATCCGCCAGTCACTGATGTCGTCCGTACGTCCGATATGATGCAGAGGCAACCGAGTACCTGCGTGATTGTTGGAAGCAGGTTAGGCATAGTCACGGCGTGGTTGCCGTGTCCACTGAAGTGTACAGGCACGGGCGTTGCTTTTATATGCAGCAGCTGGCAGGAATCTTGATCGTTGTGTGACGTCACCGTGCTCCTAGCATATGCGCAGTAGGTCTTGTCCACGTGCAGCGGTTGTGATGCTGCGCCTTGATCGACCGGCGAGTGATCGCCAATCTTCCATAATCCGCCAGTCACTGATGTCGTCCGTACGTCCGATATGATGCAGAGGCAACCGAGTACCTGCGTGATTGTTGGAAGCAGGTTAGGCATAGTCACGGCGTGGTTGCCGTGTCCACTGAAGTGTGCAGGCACGGTCGTTGCTTTTATATGCAGCAGCTGGAAGGAATCTTGATCGTTGTGTGACGTCACCATGCTCCTAGCATATGCGCAGTAGGTCTTGTCCACGTGCAGCGGTTGTGATGCTGCGCCTTGATCGACCGGCGAGTGATCGCCAATCTTCCATAATCCGCCAGTCACTGCTGTCGTCCGTACGTCCGATATGATGCAGAGGCAACCGAGTACCTGCGTGATTGTTGGAAGCAGGTTAGGCATAGTCACGGCGTGGTTGCCGTGTCCACTGAAGTGTACAGGCACGGGCGTTGCTTTTATATGCAGCAGCTGGCAGGAATCTTGATCGTTGTGAGACGTCACCGTGCTCCTAGCATATGCGCAGTAGGTCTTGTCCACGTGCAGCGGTTGTGATGCTGCGCCTTGATCGACCGGCGAGTGATCGCCAATCTTCCATAATCCGCCAGTCACTGATGTCGTCCGTACGTCCGATATGATGCAGAGGCAACCGAGTACCTGCGTGATTGTTGGAAGCAGGTTAGGCATAGAAGTGCGATGTGCGATAAAATCTCCGCGTTCGGGCGCCTCAAATGTGCATTCGTCAGGTGCTGTTGACGATGCTGAATTTTATATTTGAAATACTTACAAAGAAACTCCTGAATACGCATAATTTCAAGCGGAAATTGTCCAGCTTCGGCAAGTGTTTGTATCGTAAGTCAGGTGGCAATCTTGACATAACAGTAGAACTTTATTCTGTCCAGTCTGGAGATACTTCATGTTGCTCGCGCTTGTATGAAGTACTGGTAATGAATATCGCAGCAAGCCATTCACGAGAAAATTTTGTAATCTGATAATGAAATACGAGGATTTACCCCAGGATCTACCGGTGAAACAGCGAAGAATATGCCACGCGGAGCCTATCTTTTTCCTCAACTGCTTGATGTACATGTCAGGTTCCTGTATAGACTGAATACCAAAAACGTGTGTTTGAAAGCCTAAGAGATCAATTTTTCCGCAAGGATTAAAATAAATCTTTTCATTGACAAGCGTGTGAAGGCCATTGCTACTGTTTTTTCAGGTGAGAGGCTGAGCCCACATGAATGTAACTTTTCTTATCCAACTTGTGAGAGCGATTGGTTTATATGATCCTAAATTCAATTGAGGTGGACCCAATTTCAAAATAGGCATAATCATGGCTATTTTTCATTCTGTGGGAACTGAGCTATTCGTAAAGGATGTGTTAAATACTTCAAGTAATCTACGCCGTGGAGCGTTCATCAGTCCAGAAAGAGCAGCATAAGTCACTCCATCAGTACCAGGTGAAGATTATTTTCTTTTGTATTTCGTAGCGCGCTGTCAATTTCACCCAGTGTAAATGGCTGATAGAGTCTGGAATAAACTTGCATGGGAGTTGTGTTCTGTTTATTATTTTGTATACCTGCGCTCTTTGATATGAGTTTGAAAAATAGGACTCAGCGATTTCGAGCTTAGTGCAGTGTTCTCAGAGAGCAATAGCTCTGAAAGGATAGCGTTGGGGTGTGTCTGGTGTCTAATTTGGCGAACTATTCGCCTCATTTTCACAAGTCTGTTTTTGGCGTCTAATGATACACACAGTTCTCGTCATGATTTCCGCGCAAAAGAACTAAATGGCGTCTGACCTTCTTTTGCGTTTTACTTTCAGCTCACCGACTTTCAGGAGTCTTTGTTATCTTTGTTGTTTTTTCTGCTCTACACTCTAATCATGGTAACCTTTGTAAAGGTGCACGTTTTCACATTTTTGTGCACCTATAAGTTAAAGGTCACACAAATGTAACCTTTGCTAATGTAACTTTTGTAAAAGTTACAGTGGCAAAGGTTACCTCTAATTTACTTATAGAAAGGTTACAATCTCGTTAGCATTGTAACCTTTATAAAGGTATCTGCCCGCCAGAAAGTTATAGGTAACTTCCATGTGTTCGTGTAACCTTTGAGTGAAGCAACAGCTGGAATAAGAAATCCTTTTATTAAAAATGGCATTTTTGGCGAAAATTCACAAAAAGCATCCTGCTCGATTGTGATTTGACCCGTACAAAAATAGGACAACCCATAAAATAGTGAAAAACTAGAGAACAAAAAAAAAATACTGTAATATACAAAAACGGCAATTGATTCCGAAGTATCACAATATACATAATCACAAATTCCCGAGTCTGGGATACATCAATAAAAAGCTGTGATATAAATTACGTCCATAATGTAAAGGCACTATTATCGTAAGCGGTTAGCAGGTATCGTAGCATATATGCATCACAAAGAGCGCTGTTGAACGGTGTACAAAGCACTTTAGAATCTAAGGCCATATTATATCAGTGCTAGCCGCACACAAAAAAAGTTGAAAATTCGCTTAAAGAAAGCAAATAAACTCACGTTAAATCTCACTTCGACAGAAGCTTCGGCTTAACCAGCATGGCCTTTACATCTATATAGTTACGAAACCACACTGGCACTCGTACAACAGAACCGAACAGGAAAAAAATGACTTATGTAAAACGATGTGTAAACACAGTTTAGCTGCTGTACGATAGACATAATGAACATAAAATACAAGTGCTAAAAATAATTCAAAACTGTAACTATAAAGTACATCACAGTTGTTAAAGGGAAACTAAATTAAGAGCTCTGAAATGGATATATAGGCAGCACGGAAAACACAAGTGTATGAGCTATAGAGTTGTTAATTTTTTTATGGTCTCTTACCCTATATTATAACACATGAACCTGTTAGTAAAACCTAAACCATGATTCGGTAGAATAAGGTGAACTTAAAGTGAACGGCACTTTAAAAATGACAACATTCACTGCAAGACAAGAAAAAGTATTCTGCGATTCAGAAGAAAGAAGTCAAGGAACCAGACGACATTTACTTGACAAATACCATTAAAAATAGGTTGCGTCCTGAGATGCATCTCAGGACGCAACCTATTTTTAATGGTATTTGCTTTCGAAAAGTTAACACAAATTGTTCTTCTTCAACATAACTGAGCAAATTTTTCAGCCGGTTCGTGAGCAGTCCACGGGGCACTTTTGTGTCAGGTAGAGTTATCTTCTGCAGTAAGACGAGCACCGTTGAGAACGCTGGTGGGTAGTCAAGGTTCTTAATGTAGTACGTCAGCAGGCAGAAAATCAGAGCTCGCTCTAGATTTCCACCCGAGATCCAGATGACTTCTTTAGTACTGCCAGCATAAACGCAAGTGCGTTCAGCGCAGTATATATACACATGAGGTGCTGTGACTTGCAGGTTATTAGGCATTGCATTCTGTGGAATGGCAGATTATATTCCACCAACCTTTCGAACAATCAGGATGATACGGCTGTTGCACTTCACTCGGTCCATTTATCCCTGTGCCAACTATTGGTAGAATAGGTGGCACAGTAAGTCCTTGCTCTGTGTCACCTATTGGTAGAATAAAAATAAATAAATAAACGTGACGGAATAATTGCACAACAAAACGAGATAATTGTTTGTCCTACACCGTTCATTCTGCACCACACCTTAAACGAGCAGGATGTTTTATTTCTTGACTAAAACAGGGATATATGCCTATATCAATTCTGCATGCCACACATTAAATATTTTCTTGTACCCTGAACGTAGTGCGAAAAGTTTCGGTGCAAAAGCCATTCCGCAAGGAGTGATAAGACGTACAGAGTTACAAAATTCAGTTACCAAAAATAATAATACCGCAGCCGTGCATTGCAAGCTTGCGCCTAGTAAAATGCACAAAAGCACGCATATCCCCACCGCGCGCGCAAGCATGTAAATAGGCAGTAATTAGTCGTGCATTACCACCACACCGTTCACTGACGACACTAGACAGCTACGGCAGGGCTCATCTACAGGCATTACACATAAAAAGAGCTAAATCGACACAGAGTGCCACGAGGACAGACATGCGCTCGTATAAAACGGCTCAGAATCATTTTGGTCCTAAATGCACACAAATAACGAGCTTTGAAAATGAGAGCTCGCACGTCGCTACTGCAACGGTTCCGCTAGGAAGAAACGTCACTTACCCAAATCGGTGATTCTTCCGTGAATGCTTGGGCAGTGATTGCAGAACTCACAACGAATCTTTGCCGCGCTTTCGTCTGATGGGCACACGACGACGTAGCGCTGACAGTCACACAAAGGCTCCCTGCAACTGCCGCGCAGTACACCCCACATGTCCCTGCTGGTTAGCGACAGAACTGCTTCCGTGGTTTGTCGAAACAGACCGAGAGTCTTCCAACTCGCTCCGAACAGAGGCGCAAGAAATGGGCCGCCAAAAAATGGCGCTCAAACGGCCCGGGCGCACGCGAGACAGCCGCGACAGCGGTCACTCATTCCCGCTTCCCAGCATGCAACACCGCTAAGCAACTCAGGCTTTCACAGCCATTGTTCTTCTTTGCTCTTCTTTTTATTGCGAAAGAATGCTGCCAGCAAGGCGTCCGAAAAAAAAAAAAAAAAGAAAACATCGCCTGATGAGAGTCCCTCTTTCACCAGGAGAGGGAAACAGCAGAGGAGCGCGTCGACAAGGCCACCAAGGCTCCGAGGTTTCATTTTTATAGTTTTAGTTTTAACGCGAAAGAAGTAGAGTGCATAGGTTACTACGTTATTCATACGTTACTGCACAAAAGTTACATGGCTCTAATTCTCATGGTAACCTTTGCATCGTCAAATTTTGGCTGTTGTAACCTTTAGTCACCGCAAGAATATCGAAAACACGAAAAATAAACGACTTGTAACCTTTATTTTATAGGTTACTCACTACTAAAAGTTACGTTAAAGGTTACCATGATTAGAGTGTACGCCTAATAGCTTGTAGTTTCTTGTACAGTGAATTTATATAATTTCTGTCGAAGGGCATTGCTGTTCGAAATGTAGATTTTTTTAGCATTTTTTTTATTATTGGTTCAAGTTCTTCATCCAACGTGGTAGCGGTAATCGACTCGCTCACAAGTTTTGGAAGTTTCCTGATTTGTGGCAGTCAAAGTATGAGTCTTTTTGTTCTGAATAAATCCATTATAATATATTAGAAGCGGCATGTGGTCACTCCCTCTACTTTCAAGGTCAGTAGTCTAGCGAATTTTATGGTACTGCTCCGCTTTTATGAAAGTGAGGTCTTGTGCGCTGCTACTCCTTCCCATGTAAAAGGTTCCGCTGCCGTCGTTTAAGGGGCATAGATTGAATCTTTCACTGATACCAATTACTGCAGAACCTCACTTGTCGCTATACGTGTACCCCCAAAGTTCAGAGTGAGCGTTAAAATCGCCAAACAATATCTGAGGGGAGGGAGTCGCCTCTAAAAGGGCTTTCAGAGGGCCAACGTCAAATGATACTTGAGGCTGAATATAGGCAGATATCAGTGTAAAAGAGTTTGATTTGTTTCTTACAATCACGCACGCATATTCGTTTGTTTTATGTGGAGAGACCTCAAACTCTGTGGAAACAAGTTTACCCCGGATTGCTTTTAACACCCGAATAACCCCGTTTGTCCTTTTCGATGTACTAAACAAATATTCTCAGAGTCGAAGTTTTAAATATCGCCTATTCGAGCTTCAGATATTGCTAGCAGGAAGAAAGTGTGTTTATGCACAAGTTGTTTAAAATCTGATATTTTTGAGCGAATACCATTCGAATTCTATTGAAAGACAGTAGTTTCATTTGTATTATGCTACTTCTTTGTTCTCTTCATTGGGTTGACTCTCCAAATCTCAAAAATAGCATGGATACAGGAAACAGTTCTAACTATGCTTCTCACTGATCATCGGAATTATCAAAATAAAAAAATTGGAGCTCTTTTTGAGACAGTGTTTAGGACGGGCTTCTAACACAGTTGTCATCGAGAAACGCTATTTGTTTAGCTTCCATTACTCTGGTCATCGGGTCCCGACTTCTTCCGATTACATAACAATTTTCAAAATTCATGGCGCATCTACAATCCCTACAGTGTATGCCGAAATGTCCTCACACGACTTAGTCGGTGTTATTCAGGTTTAAGCATGTAGGACATGTAAGACATGTAGGACAAACCGGTAGGTTTGTCCTGCATGTTTTCTACCACATGAGAGTGGACTAGAATAAACTACTCTCTCAATGCAAGTAAGTAACAAAGCTCTTCTGGTGCTTCTTTGTCCAACAAACTTTACGGTGTGCTGACACATTGACCTTCCTGCGTAGGCTTAGAAGCTTATTCGGTGCAGAAAAGGCTACGTTTATGTTGATGCGGTTTCCTATCTTCTTAAGACCGTGCGATATTGTATGTATATACGAAACACTAGCCGTCTTTTTTCTTTTTTTTTTCTCTTAAGCTGCTTTTAACATGATCACCCCATCTAAATTTGTTCAAAACATCTGCTGCAGCTGTTAATAGGAAAAAAGGATAAGCGTTGACTGTAATCTCCCAAGCAGCAAGGATTTCGGCCAAGCATCGGCCAGTGGCTGGCGATGGTCTTTTGGCCGTTGGCCAAAGAGTGGTCATTCATCGGCCAATGTTTGGCCGATGGCTGATGGCCAGTGGATATTGGCCAATGGTCAGAAAAATGCCAGTCACTGGCCAATGGCTGTCCACTGTCTGGTCACTGGCCAAAGGACCATTGCCAGCCATTGGCAAATGATTGGGCCTATCTATTCTGCTTGGGCTGCTCATATGTGTATTGAAGCTTACTTTGAGGGAATGAAGACATAACTTTTTAAGAGCATTTGTGAGGCATAACGTAAACAATACCTCTGTTGACAAGATTAGAGTGTGCCGATCTGAAGGGAAGGAGTGGTTCTTCCCTCTCGGTTCGTATCACCAGCAAAGATGATGATCCACGAAAATTAACCAATGGTCTAAAAATCGCAAGTGCCCCTCGGTGGAAGCTCATGGGTTACTTCCAGCGAATCTATACAGGTCTTTTAAACCATAAAAGAACGTTAGGTACCAGATGCTGAAAGTCTTCTCGTGGAAATGGAGCGTGCTGGTTAAGTTACGGTGTTTGAGGAGAATAACATAGAGGACGAAAACAGGACGACACGTGTCGTCCTGTTTTCGTCCTCTTTGTTATTCTCCTTAAACACCGTGAAAGTCTTCAGCTGCACAATCTAGGATAATCAAGGAGTCGTCCACAAAGTGAACCACCTTCACAACAATAAAAGCATCTAAGCACTGTAACAGGTTCCGGTCTTGGTGTACGAGGTAAAGGCTACTCACAACGCGCAATACATAATTCAATAAATGCCTCTTGCTTTTGCAAAAAAAAAATGTTTTCCCAAAACGCAAAGGTAGATTTTCAATATACCGTGATTAGTTCAAAGAAACGGCTTTGGAATATCCCTGGAATATATGAAGTCAAGGGCGCATGATATGGGCGATTATTTTTTCTTATCGCGGTCATGACGCCTTAACCAAGCTGGCAATTGAACCGAGTTCGCAAACCGGTTGCGAACGTGGTTGTTAAAGGTACAATACAATTTCGGGCGCTTTCGATGATGAAGGCGAGCCCATCCACTTCGCGGTTGCGATTGAAACGCCGGTGTGAATGCACGATTAGAGTGGGAGTAATGGAGCTCTTTAGACTGCCACTCGATGTCCTTGACTTTTGAGTAGGGTCAATTAACTGCGCGGAAAAGGATGAAAAGAAATAAAAATATTTCCGCATCAGATGTTTCTCAAAGGCAATTACACAAAAATATAAATGTTTTCCTGAAGACAAAAGCTCACCGGGCAATCTCTTCCCCTCAGCCTACACCAACAAAAAGTTTAAGCTAAACTTTTTTTTTCTTTTCTCTCGCAGCTGCTCATTAAATGTATCCACTTTATATCCTCATGATATATATAGGAGGAGAGACACAGGGAGACGAGCATTGGTTACGCCATATGAGAACCTCTGTCCAATCGACAAATATATCAGCATGTTCGTAACAGTCCTCTTCTTACCTGTTGTGGCAGGGAACGTTTTTGTGGAAAGCAGTTTACGGCGTGTTCCGCAAATGACCGAAAGACAGCATGGGCCGAGAAAAACCTACATGTTATTTGACCCCTGCAATACGAACAAACGTGAGACCACTTTTTTCATCGATCCACGTAGACCGAATAATGTTTAGGGGGTATCATTATGTTCATTAGTAGCGACAGATCGGGTGCAATGTACACGGGGCGACACTATGGAGTTTTCGTAAACCGTGTCCGCTACGCTGTCCCTAACGAAGACGCCACTATTGCGCCTGCGCGGAGCTAGCCGTGCCTGCAGCATCCCGGATCTCGTAGCGGGTTCCGGAGAACGTTCCGGGACAGCGGAAACGATCCACGAAAACTCTCCACTGTTAGCGCGAACGCAATATGTACAATTTGCTTTAGTTTTATTTCGAGAGGGTACTTTCGAGCTCGAAATTTGGCGTAGGTTAGATCCCGAAGTGAGCATTTTCCGCCATCGTAGTAGTCTTTTATTACAGCCTCTAGATTGCAAGGCAAGTAGAGGAAAAACGGGGGATCGCTTTTTAGCGCTACTCGCATTATGCCTTGATATACGCACTGTATAATGCCCGCTATGCTTTTTAGATATATTTTATGCTCGCTATTCTTCTTGTATATCCAATGTAATTGTGTTTTCCTTCTAAAAACAAATCAGTGCATACAGTGGCGTCATTAGGGTTAGCGGCACCCGGGGCGGTGGCCCGCCACGACACCCCCTCCCCCCCTCCCCCTCCCCTGCGCTCTTGTTGTCCACCGCGATACCCCTCCCCTTCCCCTCGCTCTTGTGGACAACTTCGACATCAATCCTTTTCACTGCCCAGCTGCACCCCTCTGAGCTCTGCACCCACGGCGGTTCGCCCCACCAACCCCCCCCCCCCCCCCCCCCCCTTCCTAGTGACGCCACTGAGTGCATAACATTAGCCCTGCCTGCTAAAAACGTAGTTTTTTTTTTGTTGTTGTTTTCAAGACAAACAACAATACAAAAAAAAGCTAACTGATCTTCGTGTTCTCCTTGATTAATAGATTTAATAGAGAGTAACTAGACACACGTCGCACTTTTCAATCCGTTGATATTTTGAAATCTGAAGTCAGAGCTTGCCGGGGTCGGTCGTGCTGATCCGCTTCTTCACGGGAATCGTTTCGCACCTCAAAACGAACGCTCGAGTTCGACCAAGAAGATTTCTCCAAGATGCCCTCAGAGACTCCCCCCCCCGAAATCTAGCCGGCCCTATAATATACAGATCCATTTTGACCACCTTTCTATCCCTCCGCACGCCAAGTCCTAAGCATCCCAGCCACCTCTGGCGTGTGTACACACAAGGAGGAGGATGCCCTAGAGGCCAGTTGTCCTGCCGTGTGTACACACATTTTTACATAGGATCAAGCAAGTAGCTGAGAAGTTTGGCCTGCCTGTTTTGTTCTCAGCTCCTTCAAAGTTGTCCCGTCTTTGTGCCGCAGTTAATCGTGTCGGGTTATCTGGGCCTCGGTGTGTGGTTTGCCACCGCACCCGGTATGTTGCGTGCGCGACGGGTGTCGTGTATCTGATCCCTCTGTCGTGTGGCAGGGTGTACATAGGTCAGACGGGGAGGTGTGTGAATGTTAGATCCAGGGAGCATTCCCTTTCCCTCCTTTCTTCACCGTCGGGACATCTTGCAGTTCACTGTGATATGTGTTTGTGTTCTCCGGTTTTCACGGATTAACGTTCTGGCTTGTCCCTAAAACAAAGTGATTAGAGAAATTGATGAGGCGTTTTTTATTGCTAGTTACGGGGCGGACAGGTGTGTTAGTGTCCCGCCCGTTGCTCTGGCGAATGACGAAGTGTCTTTTATCAAGAAATTTGGCAAATATGCTTGGCGTGCCAGAAGGGGTGGATTATGTTTTATCTATCTTGCATCTTTTATGTTTTCCTTTTTGTTCCTTGCACGAATAAAATTTACTTGCCAGTAAGCGTTGTGTTTGTCCACTTCTCGTTCTTGTCCTTCGTTTATTTCGTGCTGTTTCCAAGTTTTCATTATTCACCAAATAGCCCAACTTCATGCCTTGTTGTACATGTAGTTTGTAGATATTTGTATTCAACATATTGCCAACTTTGAATACAAGCACACATTGTTCGATCAACAAGAATACCGAAGGCATCTCACACCGATCACGATTTCATGGCAGGATCCATAAAGTTTAGCATTTACGAGGCACAGAGTTGGTAGATTACAACGTTCCAGTTTTAATTGGTATGTCGGATGCAACAGAAAACAATAGACGCGATAAACAAAATTAATAAACAATCATATAGTACGCACAAAGTTCTTCAATCATTCCTTCGTCCAGAAAACAAATATCCACCAGGCAGTTAGTTTAGGTAAAATAATCTATGTGAACGAGGATAAATATACAGGCCGACCGTTTCGAAATAGTTATACTGGACAACCAATTGTCGAGCAAACCGACCAACCATTAAGAAGTTCGCAAAGTGCTATACAGAAACAAAATACACACCCACGGTGGTGCGTATTGAAATAATTAAAATTCACACCTGAATAAACAGCGATTGAAACGCTCACTAACTTGCTCAAAGTTTTGCTAATGCTTGGACCAGACAGTGCACACCGTAAAGGATACTTCTACACGGAACTCGCGATGATGCGCTCTTGCATTACAGCAAAGCGCGCCTTCCTCAAGCGTTTGGCTGGCGGCGGCTGGCGTGCAAAAGGAGTTGAAGCGAAGCAAACAAAAATACAAACCATTTCTTCATTGGCGACGTGCCGGATGGTGCCGGAGCAGCTGAAGACGGCAGCGACCGTGGCTGAGTTGTAAACGCCCGAAAAACCCGCGCCACCCTCGCGCAACACGAGCGCCAGCGCCGCGACTATGGTGAGGGCGAGAATTACTTCTGAGTGAGTGAGGGCATTAGTTTTTGAGTTCAGTGAGGGCGTGAGTTCGGTGAGGGGCATGAGTTCGTAAGTTCGGTGATTTCATGAATTCGATGAGTTCATGAGTTTATGAGTTCGTGTGTAAGGACTTGAAGGTGAGCGCGGCCGTGAGGGGGAGGGCACATAAGTTTTTAATTTTTTTTTTATTTTGAACTAGCTGTGATGAGTAAGTTCAACCAAAAATGCCGACATCTGCGTGCAAGCCATGTATACTTCGTTGCACCTTAAGTCAGGCAGTATGTATGTGCCTTTTGCCCAATGTCCCAAGACATTGCATATGCTTTGGGTGCTTGTAAGTGGTCAACGTTGCAGCAGTGATGATACGCTAGAGGTCCCGGAGGCAGTGCAACCCCCGCGAGCGGAGCGTCAACTGTGAGGGCGACGGTAAAGCAGCGCCGCTTCACCTCGCCTCGGTCCGCGGCTTCAGACCAGTGGTGCGTCTCACGTACGTGACTTGCACTTCGTTAAGATTCGGAGACGTATGATCGGCGCCGGCTGAGCATCGATTACGGGCGTGCTGCGGAGCCATGGGTGTCGACTTGTGCACCTCTCGTGTCCATGTTGGTCGGTTCTCCCGTCGTGGAAATCGGCGGATGTGCGGGTGCTGTGGTGTATCGTTTTTGCTCGTAAGGTGCCTTAGTGCGAAAATGATTAATTGACTTTGTGTCTCACGAAGTTTTTGTTGTGCGCTGAGGATGTCGAGGTCAACCCGGGTCTTGACAACGCTGGGACCAACCCGCGTCCTGACGACAGCCTGGACCAGACCCTTTAGACACTCCAGGACGTGATTGCGTCTAACGGCACGCACCGGAATGAAACGTCGGCTAAACTAGATCAAATCAACTTGGGAGTAAACGACATCTCACAGCGTGTATCGAAGCTGGAGGAAAGGTTCTGCGAGGTTACCCAGCCCTCAGGGGAGGTTATGTCCCTCGGATTGACTGTCAACAGTCTGAAAAGTGAGATGAACAGTTTACTGAAAGACAACATGAAAGTGAGGGTCTGGCCGATGTAGTTGACGACTTAAACAAACGCCTCCGCAGGAATAACCTCATAGTTAAGGGTCTGCCCGAATAAGAGCCTGAAACATGGGATGACGCAGAGAGGAAGGTTCGAACGTTTTTCTCTACACACTTAAACATAAGTGTCGGAGAGGTCGAGCGCGCTACACCGACGTGGAGCCCGTAGACCCGGATTTAAAAAAACTGATAAATATAAAATTCCTCAACTACAAAAGCAAGAATGAGGTCCTGGGCAGGGCGTACAAGCTAAAGAAACCTGACATCGCCTAAAGTATGGATCGAAGAAGACTTCTCACCTAAAATGCAACCCATCTGCAAACAGCTAAGGGACTTCACAAGGGCGAATGAAGGCAAAAGCAGATACCACGGCTCTCCTACGACAAACTTTTTCTTAACAATGCGGTTTACAAATATGATCCTACCAACGGACAGGTCATGCCCTGTCAAAATCATCACTTTTTGCACGTATCCAATCGGTAGCCTTTTTAAATCGAGTCCCGTTGAGAGGGTTGGTCAGCTGGCCTATCTGGTCGCCAACTTTCGCAGTCTGATACCCAAGCAGGATGACTTGCTCTCTTTTATTGATACATGTTCCGCTGATATCATTTTGGGAACTAAGGCATGGCTCAGCTCAGACATAGCAAATTCAGAGTTGACACTTGCAGACCTGTTTTCAGTCTATCGAAAGGACCGGTCTTACTCCAGAGGAGGTGGGGTTTTTATCGCCGTAAGAATGTGAATCCCATCGTCATTTATTCCGGTTGATGCAGCGCTTGAGTTTCTGTGAGTTACAATTGAAATAGGCTTTCAAAGGTGCTTAGTCGGAGTGTGCTACAGACCACCGCACTCCGGGACAGAGTGTATTGACCACTTAACAAATATTGTAAACGATTTACGGTCAAAGTTCCCTAACACTCCTATGGTCCTGGCAGGTGATTGTAACTATCCTGGTATTGACTGGACACCAAAAGAAGTTTCTAGCCCATGCAAAAATGTCCTATGGTCGGCTATAGAAAATTCTTTGTCTGGTCGGCTTTAGTTATTTGGCCCAATTAGCTAAAGAATATTCTATGGCTGTCTTTAGCATTTCTATGGTCGTCTTTATAGGCCTCTTTAGCTTTGTCTATGGCCCTATCACTGTCCAGCCATAGCGCTCTTTAGCTTTCCTAATGGCTGGCTCTCTATATAGCCAGCATGCTATAGCTGCCTATATATGGCTTTTCCTTTGGTGTCTTTAGCCATTTATATGGCCTGCTAAAGAAGGCTGTATGGGTATTCCTTTGGCTCTCTTTAGACAGCACACTCTAAAAAAAATATTTTTAAGTTCTCCCGACTTTTGAACGCTTCATGGTCGGTACACATACATCACTGAACACACAAATATACAGAACACAAGCAGAACAAATTGCGCCAAATGCTTTGTACCTTTAATTAATGATTTGTACCTTTATTTTTTTGTATTTGTTTCTTTTTGTTGCCACTTGGTTTAGTCGAACAAATTTCTGTAGCACGTTCCCCTTGTGTAATGCCGGAAAGGGTCTTTAAGGTTAAAATAAATAAATAAAAATAAATATTAAAACACGAAACGTGAAGTCCGAGCGCGGCCGACGGTACGAACCAAGGGGCCAATCTAGCAGTGCCGAGAGCACCTCGTCAGAGCGGGCGCCATGTTTCTGCGCCTGCTAATCCTCCCACTCAATCTATCGAGCGCAGAGAGTTGGCCGTTATTTCAAGGTAAGTGTGCATAGGCTCGTTTGTTTTCTAGGTAAAATCGCTGTAAGTAAAGGACTCGTTTTTTTTTAGATTTATGACTCCAGAAAAGTACTATTGCGTCCTTTACCCGGCGCTTCGGACCGTTTGTGACGTCAGCGATTGCTGTAGCGCAAGGCTGACCGAACCACCGGTGGATTCTTGTAGAGTCCCTCTCTATTGGAAACCTTCATAAGGAATGTCTGCTTTTCGCTCCTTCATTTTCGCAGCTGGAAACCGAACAATAAGCTGTTCCCAGATACAAATGAAGAAAAACAGCACAAGCGGTGTATATGCAATTCAACCTCTCAACGATTCAGTGAAGGTTAGGTGTGACATGACGTCCGAAGGCGGCGGTTGGACAGTAAGTGTCTCCTCATTCACAGCGAATACAAAGCATTTAAAAAACAAATGCCTTTTTTATTCTGACGAAGGGGGAAGATTGTTGAAAGTGGCAGTGCAACAATTTTAAGGGGTGTCATTAGCCGATTGTGTTAGCTCACCGCAACTAGGAGAATATAGAGAGCAGGGTCGCGCTGCAGAGCCCAGGGATAATGGATTTAATCTTCACAACTGCCTGTTCAATCTGGCTGAGCATCATACGTGCGTGAGGTCGTATATTACTATTCCGTGGTTTACGCTGAAGTCCCTAGTACACCAGTCGTACTACACTCGCAAAGTTTCTCACCTACAGCGTGTAACAAAGTCGCTATACTCTAGCAAACTAACCAAACACTGTCTAAACATTTAATGACTAATTTGTTGCTTTGCAATGATCTCAATGTTGCAAGGATATGCAGCGTGTTACCTTTATTTCATTCAAGCTAGCCATAGTAAAAGAAAACACGCTGTATTCTCCTGAAAGGCCGCGATTCCACCGTGCAATCATTGCTGCGAATGAGCAAGTTCTGCAATTATCTACTGAGCTTAAAACGAAGTTTTATAAATCTTTCTGAATATGAGTAAAACGATCAGAACTCTTGTTTCGTCGTCAATATGCACTAGATGGAGCGTCTGTGGCACCATCTACCCGACTTGAACAAAACCATACTTTTCCCTCTGCTTCTGTGACGAACGAATAAAAAGCTCGAGGTACAGCTAAGTACTTTTTATGAGTTGTGAATGCAAAAGCATGCACGCCGCTCTTCCACTTCTGTCTTTCGTCTGCGACGTACTTGCGTTGACGGTCGAGCGCGCGCGCTGTCCTCGGCGCGCTGACCTTGGGCGTGGAGCGGTGGAGCCACTAATCTCTACTATAGTGGGCTGGATGGCGCTCAGCTACTCCCCGAGCCTGGCGCAAGTTAAGCCACCGGAAGTTCGATGCTTGTCCTGGAAGTCGGGCGTGCGCTGGGCTTCCTAGTGCATTCCGTCGATATTTTGAACCATGCTTTTCTGTGTGTTTGATTGGGTTTTAATACTCCCGTTCTAGATTAAATCCCGAGAATGAGACATTTAAACTTGGGACATATGCACACTTGATCACCTAGAATCTAAAAAAAATATTTACATTGAATGGCTTCCCAGGATACTTCTCGAGTCTGCATGCGCTCTTAATGCGCAACAAACAGGCTCTCTTGAGGGAACAAGAGAAAATTCAGCGCCCTCGACGGTTTTTCGAACCAGCCCTCGGAAGGGTTACAAAGCCTGCCAAGCGCTCACATCCGGGACAAACGCGCTTACTTCCGGTGGCTTCATACCTGCTTGCTCAATGTGCCATCCAGCCCCCTCTAATGGATATCAGTGGGTGGAGCCACTGCCTCGCTAGAGTACCTCTATAGGCTGCCTACGGGAGCCAGAGTTGCGCGTTCATCTCCGTAGCGCCGTCTTTCCTGCACAGCATGTTGATCCTGCTCCTCACGTTACTGAATTCGGCGAATAGCGGCGCCGCGCGTTCGAGGCGCGCGGCGCGTTCAAAAGCAGGGGTACCTACGGCGGGCGCGTGCAACGTCTACTTTCCTGCACGGCACTTGATCCGGCTCCTCGCGTGAGAGGATCTCGGCGAAGAGCGGCGCGGCGGCGCGTGGAAAACAGACACGCAACTCTGGCTCCCGTAGGGAGCCTATACAGGAACTCTATGCCTCGCGGACACACAGCGCCATGGGGTGGCGGTCGTTGAAACTGACCCGCGGGGGCCAATGGGAACCTCGCCAATGGGACCGAAGCTGAAATTCATCAGGTTTACTCCGCTCCTTTGGGATGGGAGAAACTAGGTGCCGTTGGCTACTCTTTTCGCGTTGTTTCATAGCTGGGAGCTGGTTACTTGGAGAAAGGATTTAAGGTGTCGTTTGGCGCGGCTTCAAAGCTGATGACGTCGGGACAGTTAATGCTTTCGCATTAAAAAACGCGTGTTGAAAGTTTTGTTCACCCGAAATTGGCTACTGACCACGAAGTTCACCGGTACCGACTCCATGGTCGCTAGGTATGGGAACGGAGACGGAAGTTCTCCGTCCCTTTTGCGCACGTCACTGCACATGGGACATGGAGGACGGTGTAAAAGTTCAATAGCACCACGAACGACAATTTATTTTTATTTTAATAAAAAAGCGCATTTAATAAAAATAGTTCCCAGTTCAGCCGCTAGAAGTGAAATAACTTCCACAAGCATTGGGTCATAGTCGCGTATTCACGAATACCACAGCTCATGAATTACCCGATCACTGAACTTCTTCAAGAAGGCAAAGTTAGTTTAATTCCTACTTTATAAGAAATACTTTACGTCATTTAAAATACCTAATCTTTATGAAATCAATCAACCGAAATACAATCTTAAAGAGATACTACAACTAAATTTCGGCGCTCATTTTTTGGTCTATATGTGTTCAAAGGAGCAGTATCAGCATCGAACACACCAATATCTTGTTAAAAAAGTCACAAAAAGGAATTTTAAAACGAATTAAACGATTAGCAAAGAGCACCTGGTAAATGTCGCTAACGCCCCGTTTGTAATGCTCGTCTAGGAATCTTGACAGGTAGTGACGGTAACTGTCTCGCCTCCGGCCACGACAAGAGAAGAGGTGAAGGAGGAACTCCCCTCTTCCCGAGAATCGCTTTTGTGTGTCCCAGAAGTCGCCTATTGTCCCTCTACAAGATTATAGAAGACTAACCCGTCACTCAAAATTCGTACAAAAGCAGCCGCTTCGGTGGTTGGAACGACTAGGGCATCCTCTCGACGTCAGCCTCGCCGTAGCTTTGCTTGTCCCGAGACGAACTACGTCACGACTGCGTTGGATGTCACGTCCTCTGCAGCTGGCTATTCTCCGAGCGCTTCCCAGAGTGGGCCGTTTATCACCAAACATACAGCCGCCAGGCTCAAAATATAAACGTGCTATTGTCATTTACGAATATTGTGGATTAGATTTAACCTATTTTTGAACACGACGGGTATATTTAAAATTTCGTTGAAGTATTCCTTTAAAGGGACACCGACACCCCCTTCCCCACCAAAAAAAAAGAAGTTTTTTCATCTTTTTGCAAGGCGATTTAAAATGGTGTCCGAATTCTACCCAATCAATGTTTTGCTACAATGTCGCGTATATTTTTAATAAAGCAAAGAAACCCTCACTCAAAACCAAAAGCCAAACACGAGCACGGAAGCTCATGGCCGGAAGTAACGTGGCTACGCCCGAGCATTTATTTCCCCGCTCCTCCAACGTGTGAAGCAGACGACGAAGCTAAGTGCACCGTTTGTCGTGCACCTGTTTTGCACTTACATCTTTCCGCTCGATATTCTACACTTGAAGATCGATTGGCAGGTACCACGAATGACAGTTTCGAAGTAGCGGCCCCACGTCCGTCGCAAAGTTGGTCAGTCGTGCGCCGCCATCGCGTTGTCGAGCCCGCGGTATGCCCACAGTACGTAGCCATGTTGAGCATCACATGTTCATCCTGCACATCCTGTGATCTGTGCAGCATTTTTTTTTTCGATCAACGTAATTACAGTTTCTTGGAGGCCACAAAAATAGGGTTCGAACCCATATGGGTTCGAATTGTTTTCTATTCTTAATATTGAATGTGTGCCTTAGATGACCCGACTTCGAATATATTTGGTACAGATAGCTTGAATGCCACGTGACCGTGAAAAAGAGAGTGTGCGCGACTGAAACCGGGCAGTTATCGACCGGCTGGTTCCGGGCAGAAATAAAACAAATTTCGGGCCGCAAATTGTGTTCTGAGTAGTTGGGCTCTTATATATCATGTTCAAATAAAAACGTCGGCCAGCATAAATACCCTCTCAGTGTCCCTTTAAGCTACTGTAAACTTCTCGCAGATCGGTTTTGCCCACCAAGAGACATGCTTAATAACAATATGGTAAAGTTATCCGATTCGTTCATGATGCACTTATGACAAACTGAATTGTCACAAATAAGTTCAATGTGTGTAATGCAACCACAAGATATCTGGACAATCTTCTATAAATAAAAGACTGTAAAAATTGATTTAAACGGAACAGGGGTGCTAAACTCGTTGAACACAAAGATTCGTGGCGGTATGACGTAGCGAGGGGAGTGGCCGAAAGAACGCCGCAAGGTTGTCTTTTCTCACGAACCCGGAGATCCGTTTATCTTGGTGACGTTTTTCATTGAAGGGGCGAAAAATCCATCGCACTCCCTAGGCACCGAACAAGATCAGCACGGGAGAGCGCGCGGAGCCGATCGTGGTTCATACGTGTGATGTTACGACAAAGATTATCAGCTGCGACTATCATGTTTGGTGGTTTATAAAAAGCAGGGTGGAGGCTTGGGGTTATTGCATTGTAAAATAACATTGTCGAAGTTGACAGTCTGATATCGTTCTTATTTCCGCCGATAAAGCGGAATTTATTTGAAAACGTTCCTGCCGTTTTTTTTTTTTTTTTTTTTTTTCTCTAGGCCTTTTGGGTATGAACAAGATCTAGCCCGACGTGGCTAGGTCAGAACCAGCCAATTAGCGTTGTCCGCCTTCGGGCGGATTTCTCCTCCGGGCAGTTGTCCCCCCGTCGACGGGATAAAATAATTTTGCTGCTTTTTGCTAAGTAGCGACTCTTGGCCAAGTAGGCTGGCAAAAGCGTCGGTGTCGTCTTTCTTTTCAATATTAGCCAAACGTGAAATAATTCTTCTTTCATCAACGTAAATAAGCGTAATGCCAGGTTGTCAATATTGACGGTGATGATTTAAGAACGCGATGACTACAAGCATTCATCGTGCACAAGCAAAAGTGTTACCGTCGATTCGAACACGCAATATCAAATGTGTCGTTCGCAACTAATAATCGTGACCCTGACGTCAAAGGTAGGAACTATAAAAGGACGTCACTGAACGCGCATGCACATTATACTACGGTCACCCTTAGGGGAATTCACCCGCGATTTATTTGTAGCATTTTCCTCATAGATGGCGAAATTCTAGTTTAGCACCCATATGGAGAAGAATAGGTAATCCTATGCCAGTCTTACCCTTCCCAGCAGAACAAAACTATCCGATAACCGAACGGGAGTGTCTTGCTGTTGCGTGGTCCATTGTGAAATTTCGTCCTTACCTATATGGCAGGCTATTTTCTGCTATTATGGATTATCAAGGCCTTTGCTGGCTTTCCTCGTTAAGAGGCCGCGTCGGCCGACTTGGGGTGCTATGTTGCGCTTTTTGGACTCCCAGGAGACTTGGAAGAGGGAAGTGACGTCAACGACTAGAGAAACGCAGATTGGATGTTGACAGAAGAAAACAAAATCAACATCCAATCTGCATTTGCTGCGTTGTTGACGTCACTTCCCTCTCCCTAGTCTCCTGGGAGTCCAAAAAGCGCAACATAGCCCCCTTGGACGCCGGGCTCTCCGTCTTCATGAGTACGATAATGAAGCCATCTACAAATCAAGAAACCTCGACCAAGATGCCGACTGCTTCTCTCGACAACCTATCGACCCTATTGACCAAACGTCCGACGACACCGACCTTCCCGTACTTCACATCTCACATGTTATGGACATCGCAGAAGACCAGCTTTGTGGCACAGCTCTACAGATCATCATTAACGAAGTCACTACAGATTCAAGTCAACTGTCTTCTAGACTTTACACAGTTTACAATGGCATTCTGTTCCAACAAGATTTTCGGCAAGGTCCGTCTTTTAGGTAATCCCGAAACCTCTTCAACGCACAATCCTAGACAAAGCGCACGATGCAGCAACCTCCTGTCATTTGGGTGTCGTTCGCACCTACGCACAGGTCAAGCATAGCTTCTACTGGCCCGATATGTAAAGGAGAATCAAACGTTACCCCTCCTTCTGGAATTCCTGCCAGCGCCTGAAGACCGCACAATCCAGGCCCGCTGTCTCCCTGCAACCCCGGCGTTCCACGGTCCGCTCATTTGAACGCGTGGGGGTGGCCCTTCTTGTCCGTTTCCTTCCTCTTCCACTGGAAAGCACTGGATCGCCGTGGCCGTTGATTACGCCACACGATACGCCATAACAAGGACGCTTTTGAGCGGTACGGCGGTAGACGCTGCGCCAATTATTTTAAAAGACCTCATTCTCAAGCACAGCGCACCTTAAGAACTTCTGTCCCATCGTGGGCGCCATTTTGTGCTACAACTCGTCACCGAAATTTTACACCTATGCGTCATCGTCCACAGAAAACGACGGCCTGCCAACGGGCTGGTGGAACGTCTCAACCGAACACTTGCTGATGTGCTGTCAATGTACAGGGTGTCACAAAAAAAAAAAAAAAATTACACGCCAAAATGGCTCACAAAAATCAAGATCTTGACGGATCTTGTAGAAACGTTTCTAAAAAATGTGATGAATTGGTCACATTGTGATGAATTGGTCACATTCTTGTGCTGAAGTTTTAAGTTGGAACTCCGAGTGCAAAGGAAATAAGAAAATAATAACTGATTTTTTCAACGGCGGAGCGGCAGCTGTCGGGGAGACACCGAACGACGGCCATGTTTCTTTGCCTTATCCAGAGATGGTGCTACGGATTCACTAGTAGATGCTGACTGGACGCGCCGAGCGAAAAAGCGCGGTTTTTTCAGAGTTATCGTTCCATGGGATATTTGCCAAAATAAATTTGTTTGGGTTTTCAGTTAAGCTTCACAGTGCAGAAAATGTCACGCCATAAAGTTGAATAAATAAAACCGCCAAAGTCTGCTCCCAAAACGACGTACCTTTGTCTGCGATGGTTCTTGTTTCGTGCATCGTCTGCTTTCGCAGTTTGACGTTTGAATGAGACAACAAAGGCAGCCAGGAGTGCGCCCGAAAAAGCAGCAATTTGGTGGCTCTGAAAAGAGCCGTTGAAATCTGAACTGCGGTCTTCGTAGTTGGGGTCAAATGCTTCATTCACATACACATACACTTGCAAGAAGAAAAAAAAAAGAAAACAGTTAGACTCCCAGCTGGGCGGACCCGCCGCGAACTTCGATGCATTTTTCCAGCCTCCTCTCGTAGTCCTGCAAGACAGCCTCTCGCATATCACCACTGATGGTCTCGAACGCGTCGATGATGTATTCTTTTAGCTCCGGGATGGTCCTCGAGCGCCAAGCGTACGCTTGGGCCTTTACGTACCCCCAGACAAAAAAATCGCAAGAGGTGAGATCTGGAGAGCGAGGAGGCCAAGCCATGGTCGGAGAGCCGCGGCCCACTCATCTCCCGGGAAACTTTTTGTTGAGCCAGGCTCTCACATGGGCTGCATAGTGGGGAGGGGCCCCATCCTGTTGGAATATGCAAACTTCACGTTGCATATGTGCAGCTTCCAGCCCTGGAAAAATCTCTTCTTCCAGCATCTTTAGGTACGTGTCACCGGTCACCGTCGAGTCAAAAAAGAACGGGCTGACGACACCCCCTCGCCATATGCCGCGCCACACGACGACTTTCGGTGACTGAACAGCAAGCTCGGTCGACCAGTGCGGGTTCGTGCAAGACCACAACCTGGAGTTCTGCTTGTTGACGCGGCCGGGGCGCAAGCCCCCGCGGTTGTCGCCGCGTGGGAAGTCAACCTCCACCTGCCTGTTGTGCGCCCTGCCAGCTTTATAGCTGCAACGGAGGCTCTGGCGAAACCCAAAACCCTTCACCTGGGGGGAGGAGCCCTAGCAATGGGGTTGCTCTCAGGAATGGAGGGGAAAAAGAGGGTCTGGTCAACCCTTGCCTTTCCCTCTGGAGGAGGGAGCCTCTATGGCGGGGAGTGCGTCGCGTGACGTGTGGCGTGAGACGTGGGGACGGCGTGAACACGCATGACGTGAAACGTATGGCATGTGTGGCCGCATGACGTGTGACGACCCTCCCTGAAAAGGGAGGGGAGTGTGACGTGAAGCGGGTTGACATGCGTATGACGGGTTGACATGCGTATGACGTGTAGCGGTTCACGTGAGATCGAGACGTGTGACGCGGGTCGTGTGGCGTCGCGCAGTGATCCGGACGAGGTATCCCTATAAGGGGAGGTTGACATAAAGGTAGTGCCTCTCGAATCTCCCCAGGGTGGGAGACCCCCCGAATGATGGCGGAGGTGTTCTCCAAGGGGAGCCGAGAGATATAAAACTGATCACTGCGGCGGGACCGTCTGGTTCAGTTATGGTTGCCTTGCGGTCTCGCCGACCCACTAGCTTGTGCAACACTCTCATACCCTCTTCGTTCCGGTACGGGATCGGACGAGGGTCGGGGTCTCGGGGTCCTCTTCCCAGCGGGTCCTTCCTGGGTTGTTCGCTTGGCGACGCCCAGCATTATTTTACAATAGTTAGTCCCCAATTGGCTTTTTCCTGAAAATCAACACTTGATCATATGATCCAATTCATTTATATTTGAATTGGCTTTAAGTCTGCAGTGCCTCTCGGCGGGAGCGGACAGGGGACTATTATTTTACAGAGATGAAAAACAGGCTCGTCCGTAAACAAGAGGAACTGCAGGTGGCTGCAGGGGTTGGCCTGAATCCGGGCCAGCTCGTCCTCACAAAACTGCACTCGCCTTGCGTAGTTCTCCGGCTTCAGTTCGTGCAGGAGCGGCGCTTTGAACGGGTACATTCGCCGGCAAAGCACCCGCCAGACGAAGCCCCGGCTTAAGGGGTGTCCAAACAGGACACTACAAAACGCACGACTCCGACAAATCGTGAAAATTGAAGCGGACGCCTCACGCTTCAATTTTCACGATTTGTCGGAGTCGTGCGTTTTGTAGTGTCCTGTTTGGACACCCCTTTAGGCTGAGCTGACGAGCAGCACGCCCGATCGAGAGGTGGGGCTCCGCTTCGAAAGCGTCGAGAACGGCTTGCTGCTGTCTTCGTTTCGGTGACGTTTCTACTGTTCATTTTTCTTCTACTTTGAAACTTTCCTTATTTCCTACCTCAGTCTTGGGCTAAGAACAAAATGGTTTCTACACGGTTCGGAGCCTTGTTTGTCATGCTCCCGTCTTGGGCAAACCGTGCCACCCACTTGATGATAGTTGGCCGAGAGGGTGGTCTTCTGTTGAAGGCGGCCCGGCACTTTGTTCGCACCAGTCTTGTACACGTTACTAAAAAAATGTAATCGATTACAATTACTATTACTCTTGGCTAGAAAGTATTCGATTAGATTACTGGATTACTTGACAACAAAAGTAATTGGACATTACTTTAAGAAGTAACCGTTACTTTTCCGATTACTTTATTGTGTGAAGACGTACATCTTTAGCGCTCATAACAATGAACTACCTCCAACCTCGAAACCTTGCTTGTCACAAAGACCATGTAGAGGAAATATGGTGCCTTGACGTGTATTTGAACTGACTTTGTTATATTTTGCACCCGCGTTACGCATCCTTCTGTTCTGGTTCTCGTATGGGCTGCGAGTAAGTACCGTAAGCAGGATTTTTATTTTTTAATTCTGTGTGCGTGTGTGCGAGGGGGCTAGTTCGAAACAAAGCTACATTTTGTTCCCTCAAACTTCGCCCTGATTGGCCTTTGTCACGCACTGGGGCTTTTCCGGGACTTGCCAATCCCAGCCCCAGCTCGAAAAAGAAAAAAACGCACATTGCATAGAAACTATACATACAAAGGGGTTAACCTCGTTTCCTACAGATCCGCAAAAATATTTTTTTTTGTTCACAAAAAGAAGCAAATTTTATTTTTGTCATTTCAGAAAAAAAAGGTGTGTGCGGGGGAGGGAGTCCCTGTGGAAAAATAGTAACGGCTAGAAGTCATTTTTATTACTTCAAAAAGTAATCAGATTACTCTTGTGATTACTGCCTAATAAAAGTAAGCAACTGATTACAAAATAACTCCAAAAAGTAATTGATTACAAGTAATTTGATTACTTGTAATGCGTACGGTACAAGTCTGGTTCGCACTTGCTTGAAGCTTCCTGTTGTGAACCAGAGAACCACCTGGAACCTCTCCTTGGAGCTCAGTTGTCGTATGGTGAGGCGTTGAACAAAATAGAAAAAGAAACAGCGATAACAAATGAAGTTAAAAAACTGAGGCAAAAGCAGGAATGTCAAACTGCGAAAGCAGACGACGCACGAAACAAGGAACCGTCGCAGACGAAGGTACACATCGCGACACTGTTAGCGCGAACACGACATCGACGTATTTTCGCATGTTACTTCTAAATAGTGTTAGCGATCACAAACGTTTATCGCTTACATTATAGAACTAAATGAGCTCTTTCTGTAGCAATAATAACTTGGATGACATCCCTTGGTTTCAAAGAGAAAAACAGGAAAAACCGGCGATCGCTTGTTCGCGCTAACGGTGTCGCGCTCTGTACGTCATTTCTGGAGCAGACATTGGCGGTTTTATTTATTCATCTTTATGGCGTGACACTTTGCGCACTGTGAAACTTAACTGAAAGCCCAAGCAACTTTTTTTTCGGCAAATATCCTACGGAACCAAAAATTCGGATAAAAGCGCACTTTTTCGCTCGGCGCGTTCAGTCAGCATCTAGTAAATCCGTAGCGCCATCTCTGGATAAGGCAAAGAAACATGGCCGTCGTTCGGGGTCTCCCCAACAGCTGCCGCTCCGCCGTCGAAAAAATTAGTTATTATTTTCTTGTTTTCTTTGTACTCTGAGTTCCGACTTGAAATTCACGACCAGTGAAAGACATTTTCGAGAAAAGTTGCTACAAGATCCGTCAAGTTTATTTTTTTTTTATTTTTGCGAGCCATTTTAGCGTGTAATTTTTTTTTTTTTTGTGACACCCTGTATATATCGGCTGACCATCGCAATTGGGACAGAGTTCTTTCGTATGTAACATTTGCCTACAACTCCTTCCGTCACAACACATCCGGTTTTTCGCCTTTTTGCCTATTATTCTGCTGTGAGCCCAACCTGATTATTGACACCCTTCGCACATTGCAAACCAACGCTCCACTTACAGAACACACTTCCGAAGCCATATGCAGCGCCGAAGCGGCATGTCAAGTAGGAGGGCTTCGAACACACAATTCGCAGGAACGACAATGCGCCCGCTACCACCGTCTACATAGTAATGTTTCCTATTTACTGGGCGCCCTTGTTCTGGTACGGACGCCTCCGCGACGTGTTGGTCTCGCCAAGAAAATGTTTCCGCGCTACACCGGGCCCAATCGTATCATCGCACGAGCGAGTGATGTCACCTGCGTGGTGGAACCTTTACAAATAACTCGCGATACGCGCCACACTCAAGCCGATACCGTCCATTCTCTGCGACTAAAACCGTTCCTAATTTCATCTAAAGGCGGTACGCCGAATTTCTTGCGGAGAGGGATGATGTAACGAAGACGAAGACGTAGCTAAACGACCCCGACGGCTGAAAACGAAAAAAAGACGATGTGGGGGTGCGCGCTCTGAAGGGCTAAGCACCACATCTGTGTTCCGTGTTCAGCGTATAGTCAATCATTTTTATTATCCTGTAGCAATATCTAGGACGAAAACTTGGAAGCAGCCCAAAATACACGAAGGACAAGAACGAGAAGTGAACGGACACAACGCTGACTGGCAACTGAAGTTTATTCCTGTAAGAAACAGAAAGTAAAACATAAAAGAAGCAAGATAGATAAAAGAAAATCAACCACCTTGACGCAAACCTCTAGACACTTAAACACATTTGCCGAATTCATTGATAAAAGCAACCTTGTCATTCACCAAAGCAACGGACGGAGCGCTAACACATGTGTTCGCTCTGTAGGTAGCAATAAAGAAACGCCTCGTCATTTTTTCTACTCACTTTGCTGTGGTGACAGACCAGAATCTAAATTTTCGTGAAAACCGGAAAGGACGAGCGCATCTTGAAGGTTGTTAGGTATGTGGATGATTATCTGATTAATGCGAAAGCATTAACTGTCCCACGGAGCGAACCTACGTCATCAGCTTTGAAGCCGCGTCGGACGGCTCCTTCCCCTGTCTCAATGTCGTCTATGACCGAAATCTAAGCATAGGCTCCCGTTGGCTGGCGCGTGTCATCAAGAAACGATGCTCTCATTGGCCCTCGTGCGGCGGTGCGGGTCAGGGCGAGGCGACTAGTGCGTCGAACACCCGCCAGGCGGCTACGACTACCCGAGAGGCTTTCCCCTCCTCCCGCTGGGCGCGCCCGCTCCGCCCGCCTATGGTGGCAGGGGGGTAAAGGTGGGTGAGGAGGAATGGCAAATCCCGTGCGCCGACACCCGGGGTCCCGAGTGAAAGATCGCGAAAGAGAGCGACAGAACACGAGAAAAAGAAAGCAATGTTGCCAGCTGAAGGACGACAGTCGCAATGGTAATCGCGAAGACTGAAAACTCTCAGCAATATAAACAGTGATAATTTAACATTGTAAACTAAATTCTGAGCTATTCTAATGCTTATAAAAACCAATATACTCATTACGTTGCATTAACTTCCCTTCTGTCGAAATCTCGGAAATCTGGTGCTTGCACGGTTTCGTATTCCTCGGCCGCGCCCTATCGCGCCCCACCCGCGAAGTCGGTTATCTGGTTTAGTTTAGCGTTGACGCGAGGCCGTACATCTGCGCGCTATGCAAAAAGAAAGCTTCGAAAGGAACGTGAATACCTTTCCACCGGTAAGTTCGTGGATTGTTGAGGTTCGTGAAATCGAATGCTGTCGACGAAACTTCGCAGAATAAATGGTATGAGACTCCCTTTCCGGAGGTGCGATCGGGGATAGCGAAGCTTCGGTTGCCATGGTAACCATGTTTGGGACCCCGAGGGTCTGCCTGCATGCTCCGCCGCTTGCGGCAGCCAGAATGCATGGGAAAATGGCGGACCTTTTCCTCTAGAGTTAGTATATGATCTCTATGTATGGTGGGGTCTCAAAGCATCTGGGCGTAACCCCCCCCCCCCCCCCCCGCACCCTTCTACGAAAAGGAAGAACGACATTCAGAGGGGGGGGGGGGGGGGGGCGGGGGTCTTTCGCATTCAAACCTCATAAGATGTGTTTAGGTGTCCTCGGACGTTTTTACAGCGGAGCTGTTAAAGGGGTATTCACACGAGGGAGAAATCCCGGGGATTTCTCCCCGGCACGCGCATCCCACGACGAAAACGTTAGGCTTTGCGATGAGCAAAAGCCTCGCGTTTTCATCTCGTGAGGCGCGCGTGCCGGGGAGAAATCCCCAGGATTTCTCCCTCGTGTGAATACCCCTTTAGGGCTAGTTTCCCGAGGATCGTGTCCCCCGCAAAGAAATGTCGACACAAAACTCTGGACAGCTACCGCCATCTATGAGCGACGGCAGCCACCAGACAATCGGCTTGCCGGCCTCGCTCATAGATAGCGGCAACCTTTCCAGCCTTTCCACTCCGGTTTTCACCAGAGTGAAAAGGCTGAATTTCTCTAGGCGTCGTCCTAGATGTCGTCCTCGAGGTCGTCCTAGAAGTCGTCTTTGAGGTCGTCCTAGACGTCATCCTTGAGGTCGTCCTTGAGGTTGTCCGAGAGGTCGTCCTTGAGGTCGTCCTAGAAGTCATCCTTGAGGTCGTCTTAGAGGTCGTCCTAGAAGTCGTCGTAGACGGTCTCCTTAAGGTCGTCCTAAAAGTCGTCCTAGACGTCGTCTTCTAGGCGTCGTCCTTGAGGTCGTCCAAGAAGTCGTGCTTGAGGTCGTCCCATCATAGTACAGCTTTGCTGGTTGTCCTTCTTCACCAGAGTGGAAAGGCTGAAATTTTTTTGTTTTAGGATCTAGTCACGGTTTGGGTGATAACAGGGAGGTGGTCACGGATATGGCCGACCTGTTTTCGGGATGTTCCTGGGCCTGATGTTCAAGCCAGAGGGTGTTATGCAATTGTTGGTTCTGTCCCTTAGGATTCAGATCTCACATGTCTGTTGGTCGTATAAACTCCGGTCAAAGAAGGGGCTGTTGGGGTGTTATTCTGCCCATTCCAAACTTGTTAAAAGGCCATTGTTGTGTCATGTCTACGCTATTCTTTGGTGAAATCTTGTCATAATAGCTGCGGGATAAGCTTTTTGTCTCAGGCCAGCAGGTTGCATTCTGCTGGCTTCTCGTTCGCCGTGGTCGCGGGTGTTGCGGAATCACTCCTCAATGTGTTTAGAGGTCTTCCAATTTTGAAGGAAAGGAGGAGGTTGTCCTCTAGGCCGGTTGTTCTGCCGTACCCACAGGCCTTTTCACATAGGATCAAGCAGGTGGCTGAGGAGTTTGACGTGCCTGTTGTGTTCTTAGCTTCTTCAAAGTTGTCCCGTGTTTGTGCCATGGTTAATTGTGATGGGTTATCTGGGTCACGATGTGTTATCAGCCACCGCACCCGGCATGTTGCGTGCGCGACGGGCGTCGTGTATCTTATTCCTCTGTCGTGTGGCAGGGTGTACAGAGCGCGACACTGTTAGCGCGAACAAGCGATCGACAGTTTTCTGGGTTTTTCTCGTAAAACCGAAAGGTTGTCATCAAAAATATCATTGTTATAGAAAAAGCTCATTTAGGGCTCGATTATAAAGGATAAAATTGTGTGCCCACTAATACTCTTTCCTAATAAAATGCGGAAAGGCACCATTGTCGTGTTTGCGCTAACAGTGTCGTGATGTGTACATAGGTCAGACGGGGAGGTGTGTTAATGTTAGGGCCAGGGAACATTCCATTTCTCTCCTTTCTTAGCTGCCAGGACACCTTGCTGTTCACTGTGACAGGTGTATGTGTTCTCCAGTTTTCATGAAAATTAAGATCCTGTCTTGTCACCACAACAAAGTGATGAAAGAAATTGACGAGGCGTTTGTATTGCTAGCTACGGAGCGGAAACGTGTGTTAGTGCCCCGTCCGTGGCCTTGGCGAATGACGAAGTTGTTTTCATCTAGAAATTCGGCAAATTTGTTTAAGTGTTTAGAGGCGTACTTCAGAGAGTTGATTATCTTTTATCTACACTCTGAAAAAAAGGGTATCGCCTTAGACCCTTTTGTCCCATATAATACACCCCAGAACTTCATTTCGACGTACAGCGCCCTATAGTCGAACAGACGGCCCAAAGTTTACGAGGGGCTTGATAACGGTGGGATATAACTTTTTAAATAGCTTAAGTACGTATCAAAGACCACATAAAGAAAACACCGAGTTTTTACAGTAGGGCCTAGAAAACCCCGATTATTTCTTTTTTGCATTCAGTAACACGTACATTTGGTACTTTAATAAGTTGTACCACACGGCTATCAAGCCCCTCGTAAAAATGTGGGGCTGTCTGTTCGACTATAGGGAGCTGTACGTCGAATTGAAATTTCTGGGTGTATTATATGGGACAAAGGGTGTAAGAATACACCCTTTCTTCTGAGAGTGTATCTTGCTTCTTTTATATTTTCCTTTAAGTTCCTTGCAGGAATAATGTTCAGTTGCCACACAGCGTTGTGTTTGTTCACTTCTGGTTCTTGTCTTTCGTTTATGTTGCGCTGTTTCCAAGTTTTAATACTGCTGCAACTACTCCGACTTTATGCCTTGTTGAAATATCTAGGACCACGGCTAAATGAGCAAAAACAATACTCAGAAGAACAGGGAGAAAATAGGCTAAAGGAAGGAAAGAGGAATCCAGCACTTAAGAAGCATAGGGCACTATATAATTACAATATATATGAAGTTTTTGGCGGATTTCGGATAGAATTATGGCGCCGAGGTTGTCTTTTGGCAGTGCGGTATTATCCATGAAATGTGAGGTCGAGCCGAGTATAGAGACCGGACCGAGGAGCGTGGGAGGACTGTCACTGTGGGCGCATGGGAATACATACAATGAAGGACTGCAGGGAGATATGGGCTGGAGATCTTCGAGGTTAAAGAGGCCATCAGTAAGTTTAAATTTGAACAAAGACGACGCAGTGGAGGACACGCGATGGGCGAGAAAGGTTTCTAAGCATCGATACATAAACGTCTGAACACTACATGGACAAACTAAACCCAAAAATTGAAATTAAAACACCAATTCCTGGCGTAGAAAAGATTATCTCTGTGGCAAAGGAAGTAAAAGGAGCCGAGATAAAAATGCGGGAGGAAAGAATGTGATGAAAATCAGCTTTAATTCTGTATAGGGGACGAAAACAGCAAAAAAAAAGGGAACATTGGCTTGACAATTTATGGGGAGCTCGCTAATATTTGAGGCTAGAACAGGAGTATTGAGGACTAGGACATATAGGAAAAAGTATGAGGAAATGGACAATAGTGTATTATAAGAGCACTTTATGAGCAAAGAACATTGGAACACTGGTAGAAATTATCTAGGGAGAATTGAATGACCTACAACTAACAAGCACAGCTGGGGACAGGCGAGACAGAAAAATTGGAACTCCCTCCCGCGTGGAACCGGCCCAAAGTTTCAACCTTGTCTCCCAGTGGGCCCTGTGTTATGAGTAACGCCCACTATTTTGCCCAGAGCAAAATTGGCGACTCCCTCGCCGGGTAAAGAAAGCAAAATATTATGTTCTTGTTTTTGGCCGACGTCTTAAAGGTTATCCTGGGGATATTCCACGCCACCTGGTGACAGTTACAAAACTGCAAAGGGGAAGAAAATTGGTTTAAATGGGCAAGGGGAGGAATCATACCTTTGGTTTTTAGTTTCTAGGCTAGGTGGCGTAAGCTACCACCCGTTATAAAGGTAGAGCTGTTAGCATCCATCAATTTATCCATTGGGCACGAAACATGTGGTTCGATCCGAGTCCTGGACGAAGACGCTTATACCCCTGTCAGACGGGCACCTTGAATGTCATTTACGCTAAAGGCCTTTAGGATTTTCAAATGACATTTAAGTCGTGTCGTGTCAGACGGGCAACTCAAATGTCATTTAGGTGATGTCTATCACGATAGCGGTCTGTTGTTAACCCGGCAAACTAGCGTTTATTTTATTGTTTATTAAGTAAATAAGATGTAATGAATTCTCAGAACATAAAATTCAAACACGGTGATGAAAACTAAGTTCACGTTTTGACGAAGACAAGGTGTTTTGCGGCAACTATGACACGACGTCAGCAATCCCAAGTAATCCGTAGCCGTAGCCGTTCCGCCGCTTGGCTCGTCTGCTTTCGGAACTCCGTGCATCTTGCTCGCCGTTGTTCCTCGCGCTCTTTCGTTCTTCGCCGGATTCGTATACCTCGTTGACGTTTACGTCCGCGATTGATTCAAGCGAACACCGTGACCCTGTAGCGATGGAGCCTGCTGACGACAATGATCGTAGTGCGATGGATCCGGAACTGCCGGAACGCGTTCCTGACGCGCAACTGAGACCGCGAGTATATTAAACAAATATATCGCAAAAGGTGTGCGAGATATACACGTTATAAGCATTTTGTTTCTAAAAATAATTGCTACAAGCATTGTTTTCAATTGTATTTATATTATTTATAATGTTTTATTTCAATTCGCGGAACTTGTGCTGACCGCTGTTGACGAGACTACACATTTACGAGCCGTAAATGAGTTTGGGAGAACTCAGTTGAGCTTGAATGTCATTTAAGTCAAATGTCATTTGAGTTGCCGTGTGACACTGCCTAAATGACATTTACACTGAATGTCATTTGGGGTAAATGTCATTTGAGGTGCCCGTCTGACAGGGGTATTACACATCACTTGTTTTCAATACGAGATGGGGGGAGTTCGCTTCGAACGCTAACGCAGCAACCGTGTCCAATACATGCATTCTCGGGATCCCCAGAGTGCGCGCCCAAACAATTGCGGGCTCGGATAATTTGCGCAGCAGCTGCAATTTTCTTATATTTTTTATTTATTGATACTGAAATCTTCAGGTGGGAATTTAGGTGGGTACAGTGCAGCAAGCAAAACGGGCTGGCTGAACACAAACAATGCAAACAAGTTTCAGAAGAGTAAAAAAATATTGACACCGTGATGGAAGTAATTTAGATGGGAGGCGAATAAGGACAACGATCTCAAAATCTCAAAATTACATACTGATGAGTATAAATAATCCGAAAGCAAGTAGCGTGCACTCTATTATTAAAAAAAATCAAAGACACCTCGGCACTTCTTATTAGTTTTGAATGCGAAAGCATTCTCGGCAAAGAGAGGAGAAGCGGCCGCAGCGCCGGCAGGGAGTGCAGCGGTGCGCCGCGCAGACCGCCCTGGCTCGCTGTTGACTACTGCACCGCTGGGTGAGGCAGCGGCGGGAGTACGAAGCTCGGCGCGGCGCGTGCTGAAATTACGTGTCCTCTCATCATCATCATCTCCCTAGCTGCGGGTACCGGTTGACGACGTTAGACCTCAGAGCGTAATGTTAGGCCTAACGTTAGGCCAGCGCATACCCGCGTCCCCCCGTCCCGCTTCGCCATCAACAGTTCGGCTGGCCCCTTAGCAACGATGACGCCGTTGCTATAGAGCCAAATGATGCAGCCAATCTGATTTTAGGTGCCATTTCGCTGCAACAGACAACGCCGGCTTCGCTCCATGGGACATTTAATGCTTTCGCATTAAAAATACTAAAGCAAAGAGGCAGAGAGTAATGCAATTTAGGCACGATTACATCCAGCGCGCTGGCCCAATCGAGAAGCTTGAGTCACTTCGACTGGTGGCGCCCAATGTCACGTGCTTTCTCACTCGGGAACATATCAGTCCAGATGGGTGCCGACCTCCTTTGTCACACCCTAGTTCCCTGTAAGTCTAACCGCGGTAGACGTTACGAACTGATAGAGCCACTCAAGCACAGTGCCAAATGCGAATCGTCATGGCGTTCGTTGTTTTTGTGAGCATGCCATCACCTTCGAAACCAATCACGCAGAGAAAAGGATAGCGGCCGGGTGCATTCACTATAGTTTTAGGGAACCGTTTTCGCACGTCTGATACAGTACGATGGGTCCTCTGGTATGAACTGCGCTTGCGCGAGTCTTCTGCTATAGCATATGTACAGTTGGTACCGGAGGGCCCATCGTACCGTATCGAATGTGCAAAAACGGTTCCCTAAAACTCTCTACTCTGCGTGGTCGATGACAGCAAACGCGCACAAGCGACGAGCATCGTGACGATGCATTTTTGGCACTGCTTGACTGGCCCAATCGGATCGTAGCTTCTGCTGCGCTGGTACGTGTTGTGGAATGCGGAGTGCAAGTTCGTCATGCTTCTTTTGCAGGGGTTGTGTCGACGTCAGAACGCCGAGCTCGGATTGGCTGTGGTTGAAAGATAGTGCGTAAACCTCAAAGCAAGCTGCCTTGAGGTCAACCACTATCCTTCAATTCGAGCCAATCAAAGCTCGGCGTTCTGACGTCGACAAAACCCCTCCAAAATAAGCAGACGAACTTGCGTTCAGCATATAGACGGCTTTAACGTGCCTGTGTGTTCCATCAAACCGCGAAACCAAAGCGGGTAACCAAACCGGGTAACCAAACTGGGTAACAAATCCAAAAAGAGTGGTTCTTTATGGCGTAAATTTCAAAATTACATTCCGAGGAGCATAAAAAGTCCGGAAGCAAGCCTCACTTCGCGCTGACTCTTCAATCGACTTGCAGGTGATTCAGAGTCGAACTAAACGCGAGGGCACCATATACGTCTTCGATAAATCCTATCAAGATTATGAGGAAGGATTTGGAACCCCAGGGAAGTCATTCTGGATAGGCAAGTACAAATATATCAAGCCTTGTATATTGGCATCTTGGAAAAGGCAGCCCGCATCTGCCACAAAACAAAAAAAAAATGCTTAAGGCCTGTTCAAATAGGACACTTCAGAAATCGTGAGGCGACACAACTACGTCAAAATCGTGGAAGTTGAAGCGTCCGGCAGTCCGGCAGACCGATGTCTGTTTCAACACCACAGAGCAAACATCACAATTTTTCTCTTAGGTTGCTCCGTTTTTTGGTGACCTCGGTGCTCGTCAGACCTGACGTCACCCGCCACCTGCCAATGCTGACCATCTGTTCTGCCGGGCCCTCGTATTTTTTATTGTGTTCCAAAATTTACTCGATCTTACTCCAGGGTAAGGGTTTTGTACCTTTGCGTTCGAAAATCTACCCACGTTCACCGTCGCTATCCGTGTTATCACGTGGCTGGACCCGCCGGAGATAAGCTCTGATCTATTCGGGCAAGATTTCGAACACAGCCTTTCCCTTTCCCGTTTTCGGGGCCTGAACAGCATTGGAGGCCTTGAGCAATTTACCGACAGCCAACAGACTTGTGGGTGGCTGTCCGGAGTCTGGACCCACGTGATGAGCATGCTCAAGGCCTCCGTGGAAGACACGGGTGATATATGATGTAGGGAACTTTTCCCCCGGCAAAAAAGAACAGACGGAAGCGGAGCGCCGCACGATTTATCTCGCAATCGTATCGCCTCACGATCTTGAAGTATCCTGTTTTGACGGGACTTCAGTCTCCCGTCAAATGCCTGTGAACGGAGAACATGTTAACACGTGCACGTGGCCCCTTGGCATCACGTCACGTGGTAAAATTTCCTGCTAAATTTATGGAGGAACATGTGACGTCCGTCACATCAGATCAGTAAATGACGTTAGATCTCTTTAAGATGACACCTAATCAAAGAAAAACAGAATCTTGCATTCAACAGCAAACAGCAGTAGTGGCAATATTTAAGTTTGTTCCAGGCGTAAGATAAAAGTAAAAACAGTCAATAAAAACACTGTCAGCTGACAGAGCCAATATGTGCTTACCTGATTCACCATTAGTGATTCTATCCAATGAAAAGAATTGCTTTCACACTTGATTTTCTTTGGCCGAAAATTTATCTTGGTCACAACGACGCACCCTCTGATATGGGGGCATATGTGATTATATATTATTGTGAATTAAAAAGTATGAGTCGCTAATCTTTTAGGAAATTCTTTTAAACTCACTACCTTTAGTTTGGTTTGAACTTCTTCTAGTAAAAGCAAGGTTAGTTAACCCAGCGAGTCTTTGCCAACAATTCAGTGCTTTTAGGGATTTTAGTTTTAAAACGTGGTGCTTCCTTACAGCTTCCGTAAACAGCAAGCTTAGGCCACAGTCCTAACATAGTATTTTGAAATAAACGTTCATTAGTTAGTTTCACCTAAGAACGAGGTGTTTTCGTTTTATTACTAAACGCAATACCTTCCATTAAAGGGAACAAACATCTTCACGCACTTACGAGTTTTCCAAATAACCAACAAGCTCTCAGGATCGAACTGACGAGGAAAAAAGGAGGGAATCCGACCGTTGTGCACTACCATAAATTTCACGTCGGCACCGAACAGGAGAAGTACAAGCTGACAATTGGCGATTACGATGGTCTTTCGGGTATGTATTGGCGCTGTCGCCATGCCTCTCGCGCCATGTCATGGGAAGAAGGCGTGATGGCACCTGTAAAGGCGCGCTTTGGCCGCGAGAAGAGGGACCACTGCTGATAGAAACCTTCTTTTTTAAGTTTCGGTTTCCTAACGGCAGTTTTTTTTAACGAAAACCATATGTCTAAATTTGCTTAAAAAATTTTAATTACCCAATTATAATTAGAAACCTAGTCATCGCGAAAGTTAATAATTATTCTGGAGGGATCCTTTTGAAGAGACCAGTACGTCATCACTCTTCTGTGTGACGCGTAGCTTCGCAGGAATGATTTGATCGACGTTCTGCAAACCAGCCTCTATATTGTACCTTTTTTTTTAATTGTAAATATAAGGTCTTATATTGTTAATTTTTCACTGTTGTTTTTTACAAGATTTGGTTTAGCATTCGGTTCAACTACAGACATCTATAGTAACTGGTATAGTTGAAGCCCTAGCACGACTCCGGACATATATTATTGACACTTTGAGTGGTTTTTGAACTAGTCAGACTAAACGCCTTTACGTAATACCCAGGCTTCATCACATGCTGTTTATTATGTCTCAATTTAAATTAGCTATAGAGAAAGCAGCGAATGAAGGCTGTGCCAAAACCAGCGTTAAAATAGTCCCACGTTCTCCATCAGTGTGATGTTACATGCTGCATAACGTGGAAGCCGAGCAGAGAGTCTGAAACAACACAATACTTTGAGCGGTATCTTTTTTTTCTTTCGTTTGCCGGCGTGATTTTTTTCAGAATTCATTCCACACCACCAAACGGGAACGAACTGTGCTGCCCCCATATAAAAGCAAAGAATTGATAAATAGATGACTGGATGATAACTGCTGTACCCTTTGTAACGGGCGGTAGCTTGCACCACCTAGCGTCACGTTTTTGACGTCATGGTTTCAGCGTTGCCAGTGTTGCTGTGGAGCCTTTCAGGCCAGATTAAAAAAAAAAATAACTCCTCAAACAAATATTGTGACTTGTAATTTAGGCTACTAGTTCGGCTGTGTCAATTAATGTGTCGAACCAATTTTGAGGTAAATCAGTTTGCGAGTGAAGAAAAGCATTTTGCATCCACTGACACAGTAAAATGTTTCTGGATGTTTGCCGTTAACAGAACATAATATTTTATATTTGCCGCGTGTGAGTATAATACAGTGCAAGAGCCGTCAACACAGTTGCTTGATTCACTCTGCTCTTTGGCATGCACAGGCTACGACGCGTTGTCCTACCACAACGGAGAGAAGTTCACCACCAAGAATTGGACAAACGTTTACGACGGAGACAGCTGCTCCATAAGACTAAGTGGTGGCTGGTGGTTCAAGGACTGCAACAAGTCAAATCTTAATGGACTTCATTCCAACACGAATTCGTCCATAAGGGCCCTTGGTATTACTTGGCACATAGAAGGCGACATCGAATCCTACTATTACACCTACCACAAGGTAGAGATGAAGATCAGGGACGCCGACTTTGGCTTCTGCACGGGCTCTCTAAAATCCTAACTTATCTGATTTTTAAACTCTGCCTCGGTGCAAAAAAAAAAAACAAAAAAAACACTAAATCGCGCGGACGTTTTCATTTACTATATGCTCCGTGAACTTCTCGCTCTTTTTACTTTTCTCTGCATACTTTGGAAATAAAATATCACTGCTAGAGAACACAGCTCGCGTGTCGTGGCTCTCCCAACTGTACCGCTAAGGTCTAACTCTAAAGCGGCGGTTCCCGTGCTTATACATCTTACAAAAGACAGTCTGGAGACACTGTTCTGAGGCGTTCTGTGTATATGAGGGTCCCGTTACATTGGTCCTACACATACTGTCTACAGGCATGTTTGAATCATGTATGAAGCAACTGTTCGTCGAATATGCCCGAGGTGTCTCCGCAGATTATTCTGTCATCAAGTCTGCAGCCCGTGTCTTTTGTATGATGCATGAGCAGTGTGAGAGCGGCTTAAATTCACCAACTGCACACCATTGGCGCCGACTTGGTCGAAGCCAAATGAGCATTGTTCCAAATCACGGAAACGTACAGATCTGTTTAGGCAGCGGCCCCTTGAGCCGTGTGTGTCTGCGCTGTAAAGAAACAACCTGGTCGTTGCTGCACAACTTACGAGGCGTGCTATTTGTTAAATAACGCGTGGCTGAATGGTCGTTCTCCGTTCGGATGTAGCCCTAGCGGTCTGAACCAGCAGATGCCCGAGTTTAAGAACTAACCGTCATCTTGTTCAAAAGTTATAAGCGATTTGCTGAAATTTCTAGTGGGAAAATGGCAGCAGACGGAGCTCTCGAATGCATGGAGCTGAAGAGCGCCAGTTATCGAAAACAGGCTACTACAAGCTCCATTTTATGTCGCAATTTAAAAAAAAAACAAAAAAACATCACGTAACTTTTGTATAAGAGTGGTAACTTGGGCGAATTGGGGATGCATTACTAACGAAAAAACATCGCAAAAACTGACGAAGGACGGGTAGGAGGACACGACAAGCGTCTACACCTTCTACCTGTCCGTCGACGTTTTTTGCGCCGTTTTTCGTTACCAACCTACCTTTAAAAGAAATGGGTTGTGGGTATGTTTATACAACCTGAACTTAGTCTGCCTCAACAGGCGACTTGACTCCCAGCTGCAGATGAGAAATTTATCCACTGCAGTGGAACCGATAACCTGGGGTCTTTAACCTGCATCATAGAAGAGTGATACACGACCGCGCACCGGTACGATGCTCATCCAGATCGAAACGGGCAGGGGTGGGACATTAGTTTTGAGTGAGATGACGGTAAGGTCTAAAACGTTGGCATCTGGTTCGGGCCAGTTCGAACCCCTAGCGCTACATATGGGCGTAGAATAAGCGTTTGATGATGCATGGTTCGTTTTCGCGGGTAAATAAAGTAAAAAAAAAGTGTGTGTGTGTGTGTTTGTTTTCGTGCGTATGTGTGTGTGGGTGTGTGTTTGTGGAAAGGGGTACACACGATACATACTATTTTTGTATAGTTGGAAGCAATGCTGCAGCTCAAGTGTCCACCGCTTTAGCAGCCCCGCCGTTTCATCTTTTATATCTATCACAGTTCTTGTCTTGACATTTTTATTCTCAGCGACGTGGGAGTTTTTTATTTTATCGATTGTCCCTTTGTTTCACATCGTAGTACAAAATTTCCGCCTCCTCACATGTGATATTTTTTTCCAGCGAGTCTGATTCTGATGCGAGTTGTTCCATTAAATCAGAACAATTTCATGCCAACGGAACGTGACGTTGAAAAATTAGTTTAATTGTTCCCAAGTATCGACGATTTATTTATTTATTTAATATTCAGTTATCTACATCTCCCTCACCAGAGCATTATTGTTGGGGGAAGGCGCTACAAAAAAGACAAATGAAATATATATAGAAAATGCCTATGATTCTAAAAAGTTCAAATGAAATCAGCTATGAAAATAATGACATAATAGAAATTCAGCAAGAAAACAACAAATCTTCAAGCACACCAGCAATCAAATTCACAAATTGACAGTTAGCCATACCAAAAAAAAAAAAAACGAAACTGGCAAGGAGGCAATTTCATCTGGTACACTATTCCATTCGTTTACTGTTAAAAGAAATAAGGCTCCGTTTCTATGGCGGCCATCATGAATGGGTAAAAAGCGGTTTTTAATTGATTAGAAGAAATTTAAAACTACATACTCAAATGCAAGCTAATATAGTCATGGCTCAATTATTTAATGACTGAGTAAATGATGAGACGTGCTTCTTATTTTCCCTCCGATGTTGATGTGTAAATTTTACACTGCGTAGTATAGTATTAAAATAAAAAAAGTGGACGAGAAATTACTAAAGTTTATTTTAGTTTCTTTTAGAAAATAATGTTTTTTAAACATTATAGAAATAAATTTAAGACAAAAAGGCTCGAGGTAGACCTGAGCAATTCTTTTGAGTTGTGAATGCGAAAGCATGCATGTCATTATTCCGCTCCTTTATTTCGTCCGCGGCATAATTGCGTCGACGGCAGATCGCGCTCTCTCTTCGCCACTCTGACCTTGGACGCTTCGTGTTACCGGCGCGCTGACGGCGCGGACAAGCAGCGCCATGGGGTGGCGGTCGTTGAAACTGACGCGCATGCGGCCAATGGGAGCCTCGTTCCTTGAAACTATGACGCGCGCCATTCATTGGGACCGAAGCCGAAATCCATCAGCTTCACTCCGCTCCTGTGGGATAAGGGAAACTATATGTGCCGTTTGGCTAGGTTTTTCGCGTGGTTTCAAAGCTGGGAGCCGGCTTCAACTGGAGAAAGGAGTTAAGGTGCCGTTTGGCGTGGCTTCAAAGCTGATGACGTCGGCTCGCTCCATGGGACAGTTAATGCTTTCGCATTAATTAAATAACAATTTCTCGTCCCCTTTTAGAGCGCAGCTCTTAGGCGCCGTTTTCGGCTTGAGCGGCGTCGGCGTCGCCGTCGCCGTCGCTGTCGGCGTAACCGCGCAGTGCATGATGGGTAAATGTTCCCGCTAAATTTAGCAAAAAATTTTCCCCGCTAAATCTAGCGGAAAAATTTCCCCGCTAAATTTAGCGGAAAAATGTCCCCACTAAATATAGCGGAAAATTTTCCGCGCTAAATTTAGCGCAAAATTTTCCCCTGAATGAAGGGCGAGCAGGAGAGGAGGAGGGGCATAGCCTCCTCTTTATACCTTCCCCTCCTCCTCCTCAAGAGCTGCGCTCTAATTCGGCGTTACAGGGAGTTGGAAACGGCTTTCATTTTTTATTATAATACTTAGCACGCGGTGTAATATTATCAGCCAGTTACGCAAATCTCGAAGAGAAAAATGAGAAGCACCTGGCAATATTTGCTAGTTATTTATCTAATAAAATAATTAACATATAATTATAAAAGCTTGCCCTAGAATCCCCATGAAAGCGGAAAATGTTGTCCGAGAAGAAAAAATAGTACACCAATGTCAAATTGAAAGTACATTTTTGAATGAGGGGAGCTTGTGCCTACAAACTAAAACACCGAGCATCCTGCGTCGTGGCCTGAAGGGCGGCTGTCCGGAAGCAGTGCCTCGCTGCTCTTCTACACAGAAATCATATTCGCGTGAGATGAAGCTTGTGCGCATGCTCAGTGCCGACAGCAGCGGCACCCACAGTGGTGTGACGTAATACCCTCAGTGTGACGTCACACCACAAAAATGTATTTGGAAATACAAATACTAGGATACAGTAAAATAGTAGCTAAAATACTGATACTAAAATATATCTGCCAAAATGTATCGCGATACGGATCGGAAATACATTTTAAATAGAGGCAGAAAGTCTTTGGAACCAGAAATATAGAAATGCATTTTAGGGAGGGCAGAAATACAAATACAGAAATACTGATACTGCAATACATTTTTCAAATTTGTTTGAGACGCCAATTGAGATGAAGCTCGAAGTTTGAAGTGGAAGGAAATTGTTTCCCGCAGGCTTGGCACTTTGCCTTGAAGGTAGTGGTTTCGAGGAGTCTTCAATGGGCTCAAAAAGACGTTCCATCAAGGAGTGACCGCGGTCCCTTCCCTGACATCCTGTCTGTCCGACGAGGAATGCGAACAGACTTCGACCTCTAAATAAATTCTATGTCACCGTAAATCCCATCAACACGTCGCTACGCCCCTGTCCAACAAGGACGCCCCTGTCAACATTGATCACATGACGTCGCGGTGGAATGAACTGGTATTCTTATCTGTAGGTGTGGCCATGAACATGGAACTTTACCACGCGGCTGTATGAAAGTACAATACGTACTTTTGTTGTAGGTTACCTCGTTGAATATCATGCAGGCAGTGTCATTTGGAATTTTTGAGAATAGTGAACCACCTGAAGCATCCTAGAACACATGTTTTATGTTACGGTTGAAGAAACGATATGGTGGTATCCCTGTTGTGAAGGTCCTTCCTGCCGACCCTCCGCCACCGACGCATGGATTGCAGTCCTCAAGTTTCGCCTAGCATGATCCAAACAGAGACCTCGTGGATTGCGACTTGATACTGCCGGCACAGGTGCGAGCTCTCTGAGAAACAGCGCGTTCGAGACGAGTCGCAGGTGTACAAGTCTGGGTCGGCATAGCGAGGCCACGTCTGGCCTTCTTCCTGGGTGTCGGATCACCAGAGCAGCGGGTCACGTTCACGTCGGCTGATGACGTAACCTTGAGCCGTGCAATATTACGGGCACAGCCGCAGTCGCACTCGAATATGTGTTGAACTTCACAGCGTGAGTCATCCTACTATTTCAAGTCAACCACCACCAGGCTCGTGTTGCAACGGACTGTGACTCAGCTTTGCCGGCTGGGTGTACGGTGTCCGCTAAGGCAAGACACAGTTAGCAGCAGCGGGCATTGGATGCTAGCAAACAATGACTCAAAAAATCTCTACCTAACGACCTGCGGCAGAAGATGCTCTGACTCCATTCCTGGCACGCCACCTGGTTCGAGTCCCCGACTACCAGGGTTGGGCAGTATCGCGATACAAATGTATCTCGATAGTATTTCAGAGATACATTTCGTATCTGTATTTCTGTATCGCGATACATTTTTTTCACCGGTATCTGTATTCCTGTATCGAAATACATTTGGAATGTTTCTTTGTATCGCGATACAATCAGGATGAAATGTATTTCGTTACATTTATTGAGAAATACTCCCTCCCCCTCCCCCCCCCCCCCCCCCCCCGAAAAAATATCCAAGTCCAAACGCATTCTTTTTTCACTTCTGAGGGCACTAGGGTCGAGAAGATGCTGGGCATTGTTACTATGCTGACCAAGGTTCCTTGCGATTCTCCAACTATTTTTCTATGCGTCCTCTTCTCTCTTCTGAGAAGTGCTGCGTAGTCGGGGTCCGGGGATACGAACCAGGTGGCGTGCCAGGAGTGGAGTCAGAGCATCTTCTGCCACAGGTCCTTAGGTTGGGATTTCTTGAGTCATTGTCAGCTGGCATCCAATGCCCACTGCTAACTGTCTCTCTTACCGTAGCGTGTTGAACTTCACGCAGTGAAGTTCAACACATACTCGAATGCGTCTGCGGTTGCGTCCGTAATATTGCACGGGTCAAGGCTACGTCATCAGCCGACGTGAACGTGACCCGATGCGCTGGTGATCCGAAACCCAGGAAGGAGGCCAGACGTGGCCTCGCTGTGCCGACCGATACTTAGTACACCTGCGATTCGTCTCGAGCGCGCTGTTTCTCGGAGAGCTCCCACCTGTGCCGGCAAAATCAGGTCGCAATCCACGAGGTCTCTGTTTGGATGATGCTAGGCGAAATTTGAGGACTGCAATCCATGCGTCGGTGGCGGAGGGTCGGCAGGCAGAACCTTTACAACAGGGATGCCACCGTATCGTTTTTTCAACCATAACAGAAGATAAGACGTGTTCCAGGATGCCTAAGGGGGTCCACTACTCTCTAAAATTCCAAATGGCGCTGCCTGCACGATCTTCGACGAGGTAACCAACAACGAGAGTACGTATTTTTCTTTCATACAACAGCGTGGTAAAGTTTCATGTTCAAGGCCACACCTACAGATAAAAAATACCAGTTAATTCCACCGTAACGTTATGTGATCAATGTTGACAGGGGCGTGCTTATTGGACAGGGGCGTGGTGACGTTTTGATGGGATTTAGGGTTACAAAGATTTTATTTAGAGGTCGAAGTCTTTTTGCATCCCTCATCAGACAGACAGGATGTCAGGGAAGAGACCACGGTCAGTCCTTGATGGAACGTTTTTTTGAGCCCATTGAAGACTCCTCGTCGTCCAAAACCACTACCTTCAAGGCAAAGTGCCAAGCCTACGGGAAAGTAATTTCGGGATCAAAAACTCGAACTTCAAGCATCATCTCAGTTGGCGTATCAAGCAAATTTGAAAAATGTATTGCAGTATCAGTATTTCTGTATTTGTATTTCTGCCCTCCCTAAAATGTATTCCTGTATTTGTATTTCCAAATACTTTTCGCCTGTATTTAAAATGTATTTCCGATACGTATCGCGATACACTTTTACAGATATATTTCAGTATCAGTATTTTAGCTACTATTTCAATGTATCCCAGTATTTGTATTTCCAAATACATTTTTGAGTATTTCTGCCCAACCCTGCCGACTACGCAACACTTCTCAGAAAAGAGAAGAGGACGCATCGAAAAATAATTTGGAGAATTGGAAGGAACCTCTGTCAGCATAGTAACAATGCCCCAGCATCTCCTTGGCCCTGGTGCCCTCAGAACTAAAAAAAAAAATGCGTTCAAACTAGTTTTTTTTATTTATTTATTTATTTTGGGGTTGAACATTTTTCAAGAAATGTAACGAAATACATTTTATCCTGATTGTATCGCGATACAAAGAAACATTCCAAATGCATTTCAATACAAGAATAAAGATAAAAAAATGTATCGCGATACAGAAATACAGATACTAAACGTATTTCTGAAATACTATCGCGATACATTTGTATCGCGATACTGCCCAACGCTGGTGTAGACACGAGGTACGCTCTGTAATTTTTCGAACCAGAACACTCGCTCACATGGTGCACATTAATTGCACTCTGACAGAAAACCAAAACCTACAAACGCGTCCACTAGTGCCGTAAAACGCTGTACCTGTCTTACATCTTTCTAAAAATGAGTTGATTTACTGGTTCTTCATTATTCTCAGAAAGTTTATAATTTGAACAATGTTTTTTTTTTTCACTACTTAAAAAGTTAACGAGTTACTTTTAGTCAATTATTTTGCTAATTCGTAGAGAGATTATTCACTGGACACCATATTTGAGCGCGATGATTAGAGCGCATGCTCAAAACGAGCCCACATTAATAGGCTGCTAAGACCGGCAGTCTTGATGGTGCGGAATGCACGTTGCAGAAGAGCAGTAGGAGCTCGCCGTCAGCACGCGCTCGGCAGTCACGCAGACAGCTATGGCCGCCAGTAAATACAACCTATGTATTTTTGCAATCCCTGACTTCCCCCCATGTACAAAGAATGCTTCCGCCGTGTACAAATAAACTGGATGAGATACCCTATAGCGGGTGTCAGAGTTATTTTACGGTGCTCACCTTAGGCCCCCACTGAACTGGAATCACGCATGTCAGCAAGCGTACCAGTGGCTCATGTCCTCAAAGTGTCCATTGCACCGAAACATGGTGTGTGTGAGCTGGATTTGTGTGCCTGACTTACATCTTTCTCTAACTTGCAAAGCTGGCCAATCTGGCACCAGATAGAAATGAATAAGGGTCCCAAATATAGACGGAGAGTAATAGTTTAAAAGCGCGTCCTTAACGCATATGAATGCAATGCGCGGTACTCCATAAATGGGTAACATAAAGAATACGCAAAAGACGTGCAATGACAAGGCAGCCAAGCACGCGCTGTCATTGGTTGTGATTCCCTATTGAAAACTCTCATTTTTATGAGAAATTTCTTGTGTCCAATAAACACATATGAATCATAGAAGATATATAAGAACATATAAGAACCATATAAGAACTATAAAAGATATATAAGAACATATAGGAACCATATAAGAAACTTGTGAGAAGTTTCTTATATGGTTCTTATATGTTCTTATATATCGTATAGATTTCCTATATAGTTATTTTATAGTTTTTTATGGTTCTTATAAGTTGTTATATATCTTGTATGATCCATATGTGTTTATTGGACACAAGATATTTCTCATACAAATGGCTTTTTCACTAGGGTTTGGGGGAAACAAAAGTGTGTGGGTGCATTTGGTGGGTAAAAAAACGCACGAGGTGCGCCAAGAGCAGATGAACTTGCGTACCGCATACAAAGCATTATTGCTTCAGTGACAGCAGCCGACTGTGCGTGTGAAAAATGATGTGTATTAGGGTTAGCACAACTTCACATTTTGCCGAGGGAGCTGCTTTTCCTGAAGCTACAAATAAAAACACTATATCAACGAGCCCTCTTTTTGAACCTTGACAATGTTCATTGCTGCTTGTGAGGCAACCTTTCCTTAGATTCCTACTGTAGAATGCTCCCGTCTCTCCTGCATAGCTTTGCCTTGGCCCATAAGCAGCCGTGTCGTCCCGAAAGTGCAAATATTTGAATGAAATATTAGATATGGTTATTATAGATGTGGTACTGTTAACGATATGAGCTAACGTAGAGAGAGAGAGATAAAGAGTATGAAAAGGAAGAACAGAGAGGTTAACCTAGGTTAAAGTCTTGGTTGGCTACTCTGTTTGTGGAGGGGGTTGTGGGGAGTTAAAAGAGAGTGGAAAGGATAGGAGAACATGCTGAGCTAACGTAAGTACCACATGCCTTCTTAGGTGTATGTGCCAGTTTAAGGAGCTTTGATCTGGACAATGGCTACAAAATACAAAGCTTATCTCGCATTCTTTGAAAACTCTCTGACAAATGGATAGATAATGGAACTTGTGGAAAGGAACCACCGGGAGCGTAAAAAAGCCCAGATCAGTGTTGCAGTCAGCTCACTGTCGGGTGTATATGCTAGAGTGTTTGTCAGAGTTGCCCTAGCAGGACTCGCCTTAGACCTTACAATGTTCATAAGTGGCATCGGTGCAGATGGTCGCACCTTTGGATTTTGAAGCCTCATATAATGTTCCCACCAATACACAGTATGCAAGCTAATCCTACTGGTTGAGGAACACCCTACAGCAGGTGTAGTAGTCAAGGACTTAGAAAACAATAAATTGTTATATGCAAGCCAACATGGCTACCGTAAAACATTTCCCTGTGAAACGCAGCTGTTACATTTTACCCATGATATTCTTTATAACCTTGATAAATAATCTTGGAACTCAAACTATGTTTTTAGACTTCTCAAGATGAATTGATAGGGTCTCTCATCTGCGCCTCATTGCAGAACTAACCCATTTTAGAATTCCTCCATTCATAATCAATTTGATTACGGAGCTCCTCAAGAATCGCTCCTAGCTCTCATTGACAACAAACTTCCGTGTAAGTCCCCTGTAACTTCAGGTGTCCTGTAGGGAACTCTATTACCCTTGGACTATTATTATTTTAGCACACAGAAATGACTTAACGAAATTGCTATCATTCCCTGTACCTCTCTCTGTCGGTGACTGCATAATTTACAGGTCTATCAAAGCCCCACATGATCATATAGTACTTCAAAACAACCTAAACATAATCAAAACTGAAGTCATGACTTGCAGATAAGCCTAAACACGAAAAAAATGAAAGTTACTAACATACACAGATAGCACCCCCTCAACTGGATTTCTTCACCACCTCAGTGGCATTAGCATTGGTCACTGCACATCATATATTTAATTAGGACCCCCTCACCAGCGACCTCGCACTGGAACAGTCGCATTAAAGAAATTACAGACTTGGATATCCAAGACGTAATCTCAAATTTGATTCATCAGAAATAAAGGTGTTATCCTACACAACCCTGATAAGATTACAAATTGAATATTCATCATCGATAGGGTCCCCATTTCAAAGCTATCTCACTAATCGAATAGAGAGCATCCAAAACAGCAGTAAAGGCTGATCAACAAGCGGAAAGATGGAAACGATCCCTTTATTGCTCCTTTCCATTCGAGAAAGAGGGAGACCCTCATCGTTTCTTCGTTCAGTAGACTAGAGATTCGCTCCCGTGGGGAGGGGAAGAGGGACGAATGTGAGAAGCAATGGAAAGAGGGAAAATGGGAACCGGTTTTCTGCCCGGCAGGACACGATTCTGGAGGTTGGCCTTTAAGGTATGTTTTTTCAGACTATTCTTCATATACAACATTCATACAACAATTTTGTTGCGACGAGAGCTTTCGAAACGACTACGTCTTCTTAAGATATATTATGACAACCGACAGGTGAAAGTGACCCTTCTCAACGCCCCTAAATAAGTTTCCGCCAGAGTTGATAATGTGTCCAAAATCAAATTCATTCATGCATCGTCTTCTCTTTCCTTTTTTTTGCAAATTCAACATTACCCTTGGCACTTGCGGAATAGAATATCTCGCAAAAAATATTGTAATAGACTTAAAATTGTAATAAGTGTGATTTTGTTATAGTCCAAGTCGTGTTAGGATTTTTCATACTGTTTCTGGTATATTTTTTTATAATTTTGAAATTGTATTTTTACCCTATCTTTATTGATTCGCAGAAACAGGTCCTAAGGGAATATAAATAAATATTTTAAAGAGACACCAGACTGTGGTGAATACAGCAACTAAATATGCATGTGGAAAAAAGAGACGTGTTTTATACTCTAACATTACAGCCAAGGTATGGGACCAGGATTGAGGTGGTCCCGACTTCCTATTAATGGCGTCCACGATTCCCTAAGATAGCACGCCGTCACCCCTTCCCACTGCTTTCAGCGCTTCACCAGCGGGACAAGTGACCCCGACATGCAGCCGCAGGAGACGGAAGCCGGCGCCCTCTACGACAAGCTGACGCTTCTGGTGGTTCCTAAAGACCGGCACATCCGGAAGCGCGGCGTCCAGGGGATTAGTTGCTCGGCGACCATGGGCCTTGGCGGGATGCTGTGAGCCGGGGAAGCCCCCGTTCTACAGGAGCGACACCGATGACACCTCCGAGAGGAAAAAGAAGCTGAGGCCGCTTCGGGTACGTACGAAGAAGTAAAAGAGTCGAGGCGCGCGCGAGAGGAGCGCGAGACAAACAGAAGGCATATAGGGCGCGAGACATATAGAACGCAGAGCCAATAGAACGCATTTGAGGCTTCGAGAGAACGATGCTCCGATGCTCCTGACGAAGAACGTGGTACCTTAGCGTCTTTGTTGTAAATATGTAATTAAACGAGTTTATGCAAAACACCTCGGCCCATCTTCGACCTTCGGACTGCCTGATGCTCCTTGCGCCATGTTCCGGTGGAGCCAGGTGGACTCCGAGTCGTTACAATGCAGATTCGCACTTTGCCAGAGAAGTTTTTTTTTTTCAGGATCTATAAACATAAACACTAACACACACTCTTTTCCAACCTTGGGCAATGTTAATTGCTGCTTGCAAGGCCACCACCCCTTCACCTCCAAGTACAGAATACTCCCACCACTTCCGTAAGCCCCTTTATTGGGTCATGGAAACTTCACATTTTCCTTAATTTTGTAGCATAGACTTAGATGATCAACACGTTCGACTGTATAAAACATTCTCAACAAGAGTAACCTCCTCGATGTATTATTTGCTGTAATCAGTGCACACAGTTTCACAATTTCCTTTGTATTCATTTATTGTCCATTAAAGTACCTATACAGGGGCATTACACTTTTTGGGTGGGCATACAGAAGAGCAGTATTAATAAAGAAATAAAAGCAACACATTCAAAGACACGCAAATACGTACCATCGGGTTCAAATGAAGTGCGAACAGTGACGGAACTTCCAGCCCAGTCCCGGTGCAGCTTCCGAGCTTGGGTTGTGATTGGCGAGGTTCAAACACATCGCAATAGGGCGCTGTGAGGTTGCGCGCCCTACTCCGATGTGTTTGAGCCTCGGCAAGCACAACCCAAGCTTGGAAGCTGCGCCGGCAGTGGGCACGAAGTTCTGTCACTGTTCGCATTTCATCGATGGTACACTCAGTATTATATGAGAAGATTACTCCTGTACCAAAGAAAGCAAGTTAAAACTGAGAGTCTCAGGTACGCCTCGCCATACCTGAGACTTACTCAGACCGAAGTCAACAAGCTCAAAGTCATCATTCGGAGAGATTTCAAGTGCGCCCTTGGACTATCAGACAGACTTAGGAAGTAATCCGTTACAAGTAACGGATTACTTGTAATTCGTTACTTTCTTAAGTAATTGTGTACTTTCCACGTTACTGTTTTTCGGAAGTAATTTGTAATGTAATTTCGTTACCAAATATTGGTATCGGATTACTTTAATTACTCGTTACGTTTTAAGAAATATGAGCATAATACAGTAATTCGAGCAATACGCGTAGGAACATTTAGCATGCATAAACAGAGCAAGATCTACAAAATAGAAAACATCAGGATGGAGAGAATAGCCGAAAAGAAAACACATTTATTGCATGACCGGTCACTAGAACAACGGGCAAGACATGTACAATTATACGAAAGACAAAGATCACGTAATACAACGCGGAATAGGTTCTCCGTCGCCTTCTATCGTGTTTTTCTTAGTTTCTCGGGAAGGAGAAATTCCTTTCGTGAGTGGGCAAACTTATGAATCATGAATCAACCTCACATAAGATTGGCTCCTTGACTCTAAGATTTCCTCACTCGTTTCATTAAAGAATGAACAATGCCGCGTAGCTACCTTAGATGCTTCCTTTTCTTCGCTCATTCAATATGGCGACGTTTCAATAGATGGACGATTGTTTCGACGTCGTCGCTTGCTGTTGTAGGGTAGCTGATTTGTTTGACGGGGATATCTACCCAGTTCCGCCACTCATGTGGCCTCCGCCGGGGGATTGGCAGAATCCAACGGAAATGTACAGTGGCTGGAAGTTATCTGCACTCTACCGGTTTTCTAAAGCAACAGTGCGAATTGCTGACTACTGTTTCTTCAGCCGAGCGCCGACGATCGCGGAAAGCCGCTGTTACCTCTGCTTCAGCTGTTGGTGGCAGTGCGATTCTATGGGCAGGCACCTTTCAAACCGTCACCTGCGACTTGGTGAATGTGTCCCAGCCGAGGGTGTGTCGCGTCGTAGGCAAAGTTACCGACCTCACCATGGCTGAACCTTTACCAATTTCCCGGACTCCGCCGGCTGTCACAACGTAATGACCGAGATTTATAATATTGGAAAGTTCCCCAGAATCACGGCGTGCATCGACTGCACCCACGTTTGGATTAAAAGCCCCGTCGGCGACGACGCAGAAGTGCTCCGCACCCGGAAAGGCTACTTCTCGATAAACGTAGAGGTAAGACCATATTATGAATAATGATGGACTCATGACCCTCGATATTGCTCCAGAGTTTCGCGTCATACACTCCCCATTTCCTGGAATTTCCTCTTCTACGCATTGTTTCTTGCCCAAATGAACAAATGTTCAGTTGTGAAAATTGGAGCTATTATATATTGCCACGCGCGTCGCGGAGCGAGCACGTACGTGGCCGAATGGTTACCGTGCTTGGCTCTCGCGCGGGAGATCTGGGTTCGATTCCAGGCAGCGCAATGTTCTTTGATTTATTCTTTCTACTAGGCGTTCTCGCATATTCGAGAACTTTCTTGTCTGATCGAGTTACGAATGTTTTATGCGCCGACCGTTCTAGGCCCAATGTTCCAGAGACCCACGTGGTTACGTGGCAAGCCGCAGTCAGTCTCGCCCCAGCGTTTGATCCTGCTGCTACGCCGCCATCGACGCCCATGACACTCTAGTGTTATCGTATGTTTCCTTTCTGTTTTGGGCACAAGTTCGCCCTATTGAACGTTTAGATTGTTTCAGTTTCGTCACTTTAATAAATGTCATTCGTGACATTTTGGGGGAAGTGCGGGATATTACTTTTTATGCCCGTGAAGTGTACCCCTCTGAAGACATCCCAGCCAAGTGAGGTTCTCAGCCCTGGAAGCCTACCCTTCGCAGAAGACGCCGACGCCAGAGCAAGCAGCCGTACCAAAGGCCAATCCCCGGATTTTGAGCCCCGGTCGCAAAAACCAAAGAAGACCGCGGAGAGAACCACTCCACCCGTCGTTGTCCTACCCGTCGCTGCCCATGCGCTCGCGACCTTCCATGTTGAGCCCTATAAAGACGTCGACGACTAGCTACGGCAGTACGAGCGAGTGGCCCAGCACAACCGATGGATAGAAGAACAGCGCCTACAGAGTCTTTGCTTCGTGCTCGAAGGAACGGCCAGGCACTGGTTCGAAAATCGCGAAACTTCCTTGAGCTCGTGGACTGCCTACAAGGATGATCTGAGATGGACTTTCACCAACCAATATCGATGGGAGAGGGCCGACGAACTTCTTTGAATGAGGACCCAGAGAGTAAACGAGACAATCACCAGTTTCATCGAGGATATTCTGCATCTGGTCGCTCGTGATTACCATCAAGCCACTGACGAAAAGAAGCTGCGGATCCTGATGCGAGGTGTAAAGGATGACATCTTCGGAGACCTCGTCCGCAACCCGCAGACCACCGTCGAAGCCTTCGTCACAGAGGCAGCCAACATCAAGCGCGCCCTCCAAGCGCGCGCTACCCGCTACCAACGACGTCCTGGCGTCGCTGCATCCACCCTGTTTAGCGGCGAAACTTCCCCTGTAGCCCCGGACATCCGCAAAATTACCCGAGACGTCGTACGGGAGGAACTCAGCAGGTTGCTGCCAGCCTCGAGTCGTCCAGCGACACACTCCATCGCGGAGGTGTTGCGCGAAGAAGTCAAACAGGCGGTCCACCTCAAATTCCAATCAACGTGACGACGCCAGAAGAACCGACGTTGAGCTACGCCGCCATGGCCCGACGACCGCCGCGAGCTCCACGCCAGGCCCCGGCACCACCCCGAAGAGACGCCCCAATGACGCGGTATCCTCAGCGTCAGGAAGAACAAGCCCAGTACGTCCACCGGGAAAAGTCCTCGCCGAGAAAGAGCGACGTATGGCGAACTGCCGACCGACGCCCACTCTGCTACCACGGCGGGGAAGCCGACCACATCAACCGCGGCTGCCCCTACCGTCGACTTGGGCTGCGAGGTTTCCACCCAAGCGACCCACGCCCGAGGTTCGGCTTACGCCCTCGCGACATTGAGGAGTACCTCCGACACTCGCCCTCCTCAGTGCCGGCTCTCCGCCATGAGTCCCGCTCGCCGTCCGAGTCGCTGCCGACCACGTGAACCTGCAGCCGCGATCAAGTGTAATTGTGACCGTTATGACCGATGTAGCTACCTGCGGTGAAGGTGTTCTGGAAGCAGCGTTCAACTGCTCCTAGGAAGAGGAATAGGTGTCGCAAAGGGGGTAACTGAGCTTCAGAATGGACACACTTTGGTCCTCACGACGAACGTCCGACAAGAAACGCAATAGCTCACGAAAGGCGCCGCGGTGCGCCACGTCGAGGAACCTCTGAACTCTGCTGAAATCGTCGCGATTGCTGATGAATCCTCGGATGAATACTGATATTCGCAGATATCTCATAAACGTTTTGGTGCCTTTCTGTCGCCGACGTGTTTTCACTGAAGACCTGAATAATGAGACATATATAAGGCTTTTGCCCTAATGAGAGCAGTAAGGCATACTGACGGGATGAAGTCCAACAATATGCACTGCAGCAGATCGTGCTCAAGTCTCTCAGAAGAGATCGTAGGCTTGCCTTCAGACTTATGTACGTAACACCAATCATAATAGCCGCTGGCTTGCCGGAAGGTATTTTGACTCCTGGGTGAAATGTGTTCATGAGTCCAACAAAGTAATCACGCTCCACGACCGAGACGCTATAGAACGAGCCGGCTACAAATTTCGTGATCGGCAGGTCAATATCTTGCTCAGAAGCGGATTTGTGTTTTTTCCAATGTAGCCCTCAAGTTTTGGTTGTTTCGCATCTGGAGAACCAGTGGATGAACCGATGTCCATCTTTCTATTTTCCCACCGGCCCTCGTACTCGGTAAAGGCGTCTTAAGGTTTATTCTGCACTCTCAAAGAGAGCGTGTCGTCTTACACCCTTTTGTCCCATATAATGCGCCCACAGCTTTAGTTCGACGTACAGCGCACTGACGTCGAACAGGCGGGCCCAACTTTTAGAAGGGGCTCGATAACGGTGAAATATACCTCATTAAACAGCTAAGGTACTTATCAAAGGCTACAAAAGAAACACTGAGGTTGAAGGGTATGCACTTGAGCTAGTTGGTGATCCATATTTCCGAGGGTAAAAGCACTAAAAACAACGGACAAGTAAAAGAAACGAACACAGAGCGCTACTTGCAACTGAAGTTTATTTTCGGAAAACATACATATATATACACCGTGCAATCACGACATGTACGACAGAAATGCGACATCATCCAATCAGTGCTTTTCTCTCTGCTATCTACTTTGCGAAAGATTTAAAAAACAGCACTTAAGAGCCAAACAAAGCTATCGACGGCTGTCAGTGCTCCATCCATAGAACGTGTGTCAGCGCTTAATCGATAGCTTTGTTTGGCTCTGAAGTGATGTTTTTAAAATCTTACGTAAAGTAGATAGCAGATAGACAAGCACTGATTGGATGATGTCGCATTTATGTCGTACATGTAGTGATTTCACGGTGTATATATATATATATATGTATGTTTTCCGAGAGTAAACTTCAGTTGCAAGTAGCGCTCCGTGTTGTTCGTTTCTTTCACTTGTCCGTTGTTTTTAGCGCTTTTACCCTTGGAAACATTGAGATTTTGCGGTAGGGCCTTGAGATTCCTGATTACTTTTTATTTAGTAAGTAACACGTACATTAGCTATATTAGGTTGTGCCACTCGGCTATCTAGCCGCTCGTAAAAGTTGGTTCAGTCGGTTCGACGTCAGCGCGCTGACCTTCGAACTGAAACTTGGAGTGTCTTATATGCGGCAAGGAGTGTAAGTATACACCCTTTTTTTAGAGTCTAAATGAAACAAAAACATTACTCATGGCATATGAATGTGGGGTGTTTGTACCGTGAAGAAACAGCAGGCACGAAAGTGTACATTTACAGCGCAACCGGCACGGTACGAATATTGAATGATATTAGACCTTTCACTATGTGCATGTTTCGGTGTTGAGATATAGAACATGAATAGGTTGTATACCAGCAAGAAAATCAAGCTGGTCAAGCTCGTTTACCTGGTTCGAGCTGGTCTAGGTGGTAATCAAGCTGGTTCGAGCTGGCCAAGTTTGTTTAAGCTGGTTCGTGCTGGCACTGCAGCTGGGCAAGCTGGTACTGAAGCTGGCTCAAGCTTGTCAAGCTGGTTCGAGCTGGACCAAGCTGGTTCGAGCTGGTCAAGCTGGTCTTGATGGGAGCGCGCAACGCAAGGTCGGCTAGAAGTGGTTGAGCTGGCATTGCTGGGTGCGCGCGCGCCAAGGTCGTTTTGGGCTGGGGCGAGGCCAGATCCTGTTCTTTGTCCTCTCATTTTTGGTAGACGACCGGGCGCTTCAGGCGCACTGCGAGCTTCCTTTGTGTGCGAGAAGAGATAGAGAGAGAGAGTGGTAGGAACGGAGAATTTGAGACACGTTAAAATAGTTTATTTAAACACAAAGGGCGGTGCTAATGGGGTGAAAAACATGTCATAGAAGTCATCCAAGTGCAGGGTTGTAGATGTCGGATTTACTTTTAAAAACGCATCTGTTCGAGCGAATATGTCCATGAAGTGTTGTCTAGCATTCGACTTGAGCTGAACTTGTTGGGGGTCACCTCTCTTGCACCGTTCAAACTAATTCCCCAAATGTTTGAGGAAGGCAGGTGTCAGACATCACTTGACGGGTCTGCCACTTTTCGCATATCCTGAATCCGTTGTAAGGACGTCCATAAAACAAATAGTTTACTCCCCAAAGTTATAAGCGTTTGAAATTCTGTTATTTAAGACTTTAGCCGGGCTGATATTCTAAAACATTTTCAACTCGGCCTTGGATCGACCATCGAAACATTTCAAGTTGTTAATTCCATAAAAAGCAAATCAAACTAGTAGGCTCTTTTGATTTCTCATTTTTACATTATCTGCGCATTACCGGGGTTTTTCCACTCGGCACTGTTCAGAAAAAGTTAGTCTCCCCGAAAATTAAATAAACTTGCGACCATGGAATTACGAATTAACCTCTTCATTCATTAATTTTTAAGGAAACTATAGGCATTGGTGAGCCTTATTTAACATCACCTGAGTCGTTTCGCCGTTGAACCTGGTGGGACGACGAACATGATCATATAAAGGTGTTCGTAAAAACGTCCGAAATGCAGGCTTGAAATTCGTAGTTTTTGAAGTTCTCCAGTACCACTATATCATTGGATGTCTACCATAATATACATATTGGTACCACAAAAATAAGCAAAAACTATATAACACACCAACACAGCCGCAAGCACGCCGAAACAGAAACCAACCGAATTGAAGATACCGCGCGAAGAAATTGCGAAACACCGGCGATCGGAACGACAAGCTATACACGTGCCCGACTGTTCTGAAGATGCATTTCTGTTTGTCCAGTTTGTTTTTGGCATGCTGGAAAAAAAAGTGAAACTCGCTCCGGGAACCGTGCCGTGCCGGAGTATACCTGCCCGGTCACTTGACACCGAAGCCACGACTACGACCGGCTTGGTCCTGGTGAGTACGATACCATAACACAATGAACCTTTTTCACATACCGACGGCACCAGGCGGTGGCTGCACGAACTAAAAATCGAGGAAGTGACCTACCTGCGCTTCCATACGATAATGGGAGCTACGCTACCAGTTTCTTCGCTCTCCGAGCAGCGGGGCGTGCCCAACGCGACTCTAAAGAGGGGGATCTGTGGCGTCCACCCAAACGTCATGTTTTTCTTTCCGTCCACTTTCTTTTTTTGTGTAACACAATTATATATATGTTGCAATTACGTGTTCTACTCGCTGATCCACAGCCTCCTTCCGAATTTCCGCGATTTCTAGTACCGACTTCCGCCGCTTGGCATCGAGTGCTCGCGCGTGCGCAGAACGCTTCTCGGAAAAGGTCCATTCTGAGACGCTGTGTCGCTGGGTTAGCTCGGAGGCCGCGACGCCACTCTTGTCACTCTGATTGAGTGTGAAGTTTGCGAGAAATACGAAGAAAAAATTGGGTCATAGTAAACCCTAAGCCCACGTTCAAAAAAAGGAATTAAAGATGACTTATAAACAAAATAACTTAATCTTCATCCGGCCAACAAGGCGCAGAAAAGATCACATGACCCTTGATTCAACATCAGAAAACGAAGCCGTCAAGTGTCACCGCTTCTTCTTTTCTTGGCTATCATCTTGGCTAGAAACCATCACAGATCACCAGTTTCGTACACATTGCTCTAAAAAAGAAATCGATCAAAATTTCAATAAACCTTCGTTAAAAAAAATATTAGATTAGATTGATCACTTAAAAAAATGTAATTGACCCCTGCTTCAAAACTAACCTTTGCTTTTCCGATGAGTCCAGATTTTCAAAACGACAGACATTTGTGCCAGTTTGAAATGGGTCTTTGGTTCTGTTCCTTATCGGGTTGGAATGAGCGAACTCTTAACTCATCATCTTCTTTGCAACCAATTTCGGCAAACTATCCTCCCGCCTCAGACTTGGTTCGAGTATTCCTGGGTTCGAAACTTGAGCAAACAAAGGACGTTATGACAGAGGGGAGTGAAATGTAGTAACGGTTACGAGTAATTTTAGTTATTCTAAGAATAATCAAATCACTGATTATTTTTGAAATATTTGGAACAATCTTAGTAAGAAACAATGAGACGTTTACCGCTCCCTGTAATCCCGAATTTGAGCGTAGCTTTTGAGGAGGGGGAGGGGAGGGTACGGAGGAGAAAGTATGCCCCTCCTCCCCTCACCTGCTCCTCTCTTGTCCCCCTACCATTTAGTGGGAAAGTTTGGCTACATTTTCCGCTAAATTCAGCGGACAAAATTACCTGCTAAATTTAGGGAGAAAACCTTTCCGCAGACCTTAACGGGTAATTTTTTCCGCAAAATTTGGTGGGGAATTTCGTTCGCTAAATTTAGAGAGGTAAGTTGTCCGCTAAAATTAGCGGGGACTTTTTTTCGATAAATTTGGCGAGAATTTGTTTCCGCTTAATTTAGCCGGGAATTTTTCCCGCTAAAGTTAGAGAGGAAATTAGGAAGTTTTCGTAGATCGTTTTTGCTGTCCCGCAACGCTCTCCGCTACCTGCTACGATACCCGGAACTCTACAGTGAAGGCCATCGGCGCGCAGGCGCAGTAGCGGCTTCTTCGTTGCGGAGGGCTTCGTGGAGGGCAACGTTACTAAAACCCTCAGTTGGGAAACTCACCCTTGAAACCTGGGCCGCTGGCGTCCAACGAGACCGAGCTAAATGCGATAACAGCGCCACCCTTTAGCGCCGAGTTGAAACATGAAAGTTGCTTTACATAGCTACTGCGAGATGGCCCTGCGAGATGGCGCCACCGGCCCTTGCCGGACTCGACGTGCAGCCGTGCAGTTCCCGGAGTGGACGCTGCGGGATAAATGGTGGCGCTGCGATCGCCATTAGCTCGGTTCTCGAGTACGGATCGGAGCCACTTTTTTAAAGCAGGCTCTATGGCAGTTTCCCAACTGAGTGGTTCTAGTAACGTTGGTGGAGGGGGAGACGCGGCCTGCGAAAACTTCCTACTATTCCGCTAAATTTAGCGGGCAATTTTTTCGCTAAATTTAGCGGCGAATTCGTTTCGCGAAATTTAGCGGGGACACTTTTCCACTAAATTTAGCGAAAAAAATTCCCTCCTCGTGGCTATCGGGACGTCACACGTGACGTCACGTATGACGTCATTATGGGGAAAACGTCCCATGATGCAAAGCGCGGGCACGCCGAAGCTGACGCCGACGCTGACGCCGACGCCGCACAAGCCGGAATCGGACACCTGCGCTCTAAAACCTCGAGACAAGGAAGGTGAAAAGGGGACAACCACAACACCGTCCCTAAGACAGCTGCAAACTTAGTTTCCACACAATCCTTTTAACATGGGGCACCCCACACACACCTTTGACACCAACAACCCTCAAGCCCATAGTCAAGTGCACGAGGCCCAAGTTTTGATACAGCCTAACAATGCATCGGCGAACACAGTGACCTTCAAAGCCAAACACGGAGGAATGACCGTACCTCTGTGTCCATCCCAAGCGAGGGCACAGTTGCCAGAACTTGTTACGCGAATCGTCTTTTTTAACACTCTTTTGAACGGGCCTCTTTCCTTACCAAGAACTTTGGTCTTCGTCCAGTCCGGGAGACAATTCATACACTCATCAAGGTGTTTGACAATAGACCTGCTGCAAAACGTACGGCGTCGAGACGGCAGGGGATTTTGTGAACCCTGGGTACAAATCACGCGCTTTCTCGTTGCGCCTCCGCGAACGCGTGCGAGTAGCGCCAGCAACCGCCTGCAGCCATCCGCCGCCCCGCCCATCCGGCTAAACGTCGTACTTCGTTGGCGGCGCGGTGGCAGCGTAAACGCATCGCGACGGGTGAAGCTATTCCCTTCTTTGAATACGTTGTTCGTCGTAACTTACCTTCACGTCTGGCAGTGTCACTTAATCCACTTACTTTTCCCCGGAAACGTGGTTGGGTTCGGCTAGGTTCGACAAAGCGTTGGAGCAGCAGGCAACAGAGCCCGTACAAAGGAGAGGGATGAGATAGGGGCTGCCTCGCAAAATAGTCAACGCGAAACCCTCTCTCCCATTTCCGCGCGCTCGTTGCTCGTCCGACTCGGCTGTTGGCCGCTCGAACATTACTGCCATAATAGGGTGTTTTCGTAGATCGTTTCCGCCGTCCCGCAACGCCCTCCGCAACCCGCTACGAGATCCGAGTTTCTTCAGTCAAGGCTAGCGGCACACAGGCGCAGTAGCGGCCCCTTCGCCGCGGATAGCTTAGCGGAGGTGGGAAAACGGTCTACGAAAACCCCCTAGTAACCTGCGCCTGCTCGCGTATACCACGTGGTAGCGGAAGGAAAGACGATGTGTGGGGGGCGTACCGAGGACTCCCATTATTCGTCGCGCGGCTTGCGCGGGCTTTTGGGATTTTTGCAAAGGGCGTATTGCCAAATTGCACTCTAAAAAAAGGGTATCACCTTATACCCTTTTGTCCCATATAATGCACCCCAAAACTTCAGTTCGACGTTCAGCACACTATAGTCGAACAGACGGCCCAACGTTTTACGGGCGGCTTGATAATGGTGCGATATAACTTATATATCTCAACATTTACTTAAAGGACGTATAAAAGTCCACAGAAAGAAAACACTAGAGTTTTGCAGTAGGGCAAAGAACACCCCGATTTTATTGTTTTTTTGTAGTCAGTAAGACGTACATTAGCTAATATTATAAGTTGTACCACACGGCTATCAAGCCACTCGGGAAAGTTTGTACCGTCAGGTCGAGGTCAGTCGAGGTCAGGTACGTCGAACTGAAGTTTTGGGGTGTCTTATAGGGGACAAAGGGTGTAAAAATACACCCTTTTTTAGAGTGTGGGCAATTTTTGACGCCACCGCTTTTTTGTGTTCTGAGTTCGGTCATTCAGACAGCTGTCAGTTTTCCCAACGTAGATGAAACCGCACGCCATAAGAATAACATAAACCACAGCTTCTTCACACTCAGTCGCCACCTCCCTGTGTTCTTTCTGACACCCTCACCGGTCAACCCACAAAGGCGTTAACCGACTCAGTTTCAAGTCATTGTTGAACGCAACACTCACTCCGTGTCTTGTTGCCAAGGCCTTTAGACTATATGAAAAGGTGTGACACAGGGGTAAACATAACCAATTGCAAGGATTCTTAGGCTCGAAAACACCCTTTCCCAAGACGATGTCCCCTTTTTTCGTTCATTGCCTCGAGGTTATTTTTACTGTGATAGCTTATTACTTGAGAAGAAAATGTAATTCGCCGTTGCTTGAAAATTAAACTTTACTTTTCCGATTTGTTCAAATTTTGAAAACGACTGATATTTGTACCGGTTTAAAAAAGGTATTTCTTGCTCTTCATTCTTGGATTAGAATAAGTGAACTCTTATCTACTCATCTTCTTAATCGACCAATTTTGTTAAGCTATCCTCCCGCCTGAGACTCGGTTCAATGATCCCTGGGTTGGAAACTTGTACAGACAGAGGGCGCTAATACGAAGGGATGTGAAGCTTAGAAACAGTTACGAGTAATTATAGTAATTCCAAGAGTAACAAGATCACTCGGGCGATTACTTAGTAATTAATGTATCCAAATTATTACGAGCTTATTCCAAAATGTAGTCGATTACAAAGAATTTGTATCTTGAAGCGAGTACCGTACGGCCTCCCCATGACACCACTTGGCTATAAACCGTCATATTGACTGTTCCTAATGATTAAAGTGAGCTCGCTTTGTTGCAGCAGTTCCTCAAAAAGATTGCGGAGTTTGAATACACCGCAACCCTCAGTTCCGGATCGATGCTGGACTTCGACCTGTTCTTTGTTTTCCTCTACGTTGCCACAGTGAATCCATGCTCTAATGTTTTCATGTTCCCGAACCGCTTCGCATCTTCCCATTCAATCTACCTTGACATCTCTTTAAAACGAGACTCGATATTTAGGAAATAGTGATGTAAGGCGCACAAGCTGTGACCCTCAATATAAAAATTACCAACCCAGCACGGGTTCAGACCCACAAGCACGCCGTGTGGCGCTACGGCATTAAATATGGCAGCAACACGGCGCTGCCGCCAATCAAAAAGACAAAAAAGGAATATATAACAATCATTCCTTGTTCGAGACAAAAATATGCTCAGAGGGCATGTGAGCTGGTGCATATTGTCAAAACAGGAGCAATGCATAGCAAGAAAATCTCAAACAAAAAGAAATATTTTTTAACGATTTCACGTAGCTTCCAAATTGTGGCTTATAATCACTCGCCGCTTTTCCGGTCGAGATGACGGCGTCAGGAACGATCCTATCACTTTTGTGCACCTGGGCGTACTCTCAATAAAACGGACATCTAGAAATAAACATGGCAACGCTCGGGCAGTTCTATAAGTACCATTTATTTTCTAATTGGCACCTAAGTGGATATTGCTGAAAAACCAAAAAGACACGCCCAACTTCAACAGCGAGAGCAGCTCATAGGGAATACCGTCGGAAAGGAAAGTGTGAAACAATCAACTCAATAATTCAAGTTCATGGTACCAGGGTACATGGAGCGCACTTTCGCATAAGGGCAATATTTAGTTCCATCGAATATGCTTCATGTCAAGTGTCATCCGCGAAATTGTGTGCCGACTCGCATCGCCGTGAGAAAGGTGTTCTCAAATACGAACACTAAAGTCTTATTTTGAATATCATCACACGTTATAAATTTAGGTGGCAGTCGAAAGACGAAATAGTTCATCCCTGAAAGTCATGTCAGCTCTGGAATGCTCTATCCGATTCTCACGGAGTGTTAAACCGAAGGCAGTTTTCCTGCTGACCGTCATCACAGCAACTTTACTGCCAAGAGGAGAAAGCGGAGGCAAGCCGCAGGAGGTGTTGACCTTGAAATCCTTCATTTCATCGGAATTATTCGACCAGTTCTTATCATCATTCAACCCAGAAACCGAGCCCCTGGACATAATTTTGCAGCCGCAATGCCTCGTACAAAACGCGACAATGTTCACGACGTTCTTGAAACCTTTGTTATTTACAGTGACACTCTGGACTGACGGAAAAGTTCAGTTTCACTCACGTGGTGGTGAAATTGTCAGCGCCGTTAGACGTAGTTACGTTAAGAACATGTTTTTTGTATGTTATGATTTTCTTTCGAGCGATTTATTCCAAATTATAACGAACAATTATTACATGACAGTGCTGATATTTGCTGAAGGAGTGACGCTGAAACCCAGATTGCGTGGTTCATACCGGAACGTTTCACGTATGTCAGAACTTTATAAGGCCAGTGGAATTTTCAAAATAACGCTGTCTAATGGAAGTGCACACATTCAAGACGAATTCCGTGTTCAGCCTTTGAAGACCATGCTGAACGATCTAAAAAATCAAACTTTTTGCAGCAGAGAAACGCTGTGTCGTACTCGTTCTGAGAGGACTTGCACTAAATGTGGCAAATATGAACACGCATCTTTCCCAAAACAGCTGTCTCTTAATGGAAGTAAACTATTTGTATTTTGTGACAGAGAATATTATCTTGAGCACCCAGCCATCGAAGTTACAATTGAACTATTGAAACATCGCTTATCTCATCTTCAACTCAGCAAGTTCGATTTTACGTGGCGTGAAAGAATATCCGGTTCAATAATAGCACTCTCCAAGGAACCCACAGACCCTCGTGGAAACACCGAGGTAGTACAGTACATCACCCCGGTTGGTTTTTCTTTTTTTGTTCCAAGACCGGAACGCGTTTTGAAAGAAGCTGTTTTCGTGTTGCCGTTTTCATGGGAAGTGTGGATTGGGCTGCTAATATCCTTTCTGTTTTTTATCCTGACCATTGTCCTGATCAACAAGGTTTTGTACAAGAACACACAGGACATGTTCACTTTCTTATCCCCTATTTTGGCATCGCTTCTGCAACAAGGTGTTCGTTTCCACAGCGTGCTTCTTGGGACGCAGTCGTCCCGACTTGTTGTTTGCCTCATCATGTTGACGCTTTTCATTATGTCCACAATTTTCAAAGGTCGGGTCACGTCACTTATTACTTCTTTGCCGTTCAAGAAAGAGCCTCTTACGTTCGTCTCATTAGTCGATATTACGCGGAAAAACTATCGTATCTGTTTGCTCAATCACCAGGGCCCTCTCAATATCGAATACCACAGCCTGCCCGACTATCACGATTTCATGAATTCCGTCAGGGAAGGTTCAGATTGCTTCATAACTGGGGAAAGCGGAGACGATTCGAAGGATATAAGGATTAACAAGGACAACAAAGACACCTTCCTAATTTCCATAGTACGACCGGAGCGCTTCGAAGCTCTAAGACGAGAGCTTATTGGAAGAGGTTACGTTGAAGCTATCGATCCTGTGCTGACGCACCTCACAGGACCCCAAATAAGGCGCCCCTCTGTGTACCTGGACGACGTCAAGGACGCCCTGAGTCGTGGAGCTGAGACCGGACTCTACACAAGGTCTGAGTCTCTGAGAAAATTCAAGACCGCATACCGTCGAGCGTACAATGCGATGCCCATTCCGGACGCAGTGCTCAGTCTTAGCGACGTTAGACCTTCATTTATAATCTGGTGTTTCGGAATAACCTTGTCGGTGCTTGTGCTGTTTAGTGAGCTAAACTTGTATCGCTCAGTGTGGAGGTGTTGTAGAAATATAATGTCTTTGTTATATCTGAAGATTCCTTTGCTTTATCGTGCATGTCAAAGGAAGGATGTTAAATCCGATGGACAAGGTCAAATATTTGCTACTTAATGTACATGCTTTATGCAGGGAACATTCATGTGCGAACAACATCGGAATGTATGAGGTATCTGACTTCATACTGATAATATTAATGAACTATATTTGGCATTCATCTGTCTACGTGAGAAGCAAATAGTAACGAACTCTTCTAAATGTCAATCGAGGCGACGTCCATTAAGTGTGCGGTGTATTTCGTTGAACTGTTCACCATTCATGCACTTGAGTCTGAAAACCTACAAAACAGGGGCGTGTAATGTTTTTCGTAGATGTGCTCTTAAACCCTTTAGACTCCTTACCCACCCTCAGTGGCTGAGCAGTGACGTGACACCCTGTCACGTAACTTAACTTCCATCAACAGTTTTTGGCGATTCACATTTTCGAACATTCACGTCTAATTCATTTTTAACTTTTATTGTAATGCAAAGTACAAAGTCTGAAAAACCTAAATAAACGGTTCCTGTTTAATGTTCCTTTGACGTGGCCTTTGATCACATGCCTATTTTATTTCCCACAGAATTGTAGCTTCTTGTACGAATGCATGTTCGTTACAAATGCACGTTGGTGCACTGTGAATACGACAATTTTTAGAGCGTCGTTGCAACAAAGTTGTGGTTGATTTCGAAGCACATGTAAGGTCCTTGCGGACACTCTGTATGCATTGTGAAATAAATAAAAGTATTTGATTCGACGGAGGTTTACTCCGTTTCTTGTTCGAGTGTTTGTTATTTTAGGAATATCACGTATATTGACAATTTTATCTCTGTATTAGCCGTTCTCACGCTGCCGTATATAAAGCTCCTGTACTCACCTTTCCAGCGGCAGTCTTAAATCAGAAGATTTACAGCGCGCCTTCATAGTACTGAGAGTGTACGTCATTGATTTTCGACTTCATCGGGCTGCGGGTTTTCTCCTTAGCGGGCTGTGGCAGTCTGCGTAGGCGCAATGGACGATATACGAAATGCTGAGTGCTGAGAAGACGTTTGCAAGTGTGCTCTCGGCATAGCCTCGGACCTCACGGCGTAGAGGCAGAGAGGTGCTCGCTACCTCCGACCAGGGCGTCTGCTTCCTGCCTGCGCGCATTGCATGCTGGTCGCACTTGCATGCGATTATGCAATCGTTCAACAAACATGGCACCGCAGGTTGGAGTCGGTATGTTCCCCCCCCCCAACCCTTACCCTAACAATTCATTTTCCGTGCTAAGTACTATTCTTCGTTGTGGTGACACTCTAGTGGCGTGTCGCGATGGTAAACCAGCAGGCTCAAGAAAAAGCCTATGCGCCCGCTAGCGGCATCGGCATCATAGTGCGTCCTCGGGATGGCGGAAAGGTTGCCCTCCGTGTATTATTTCATCTACGCTGGTGCTTTTTAAAGCCTGTACGGCCTCGAATGGCGCAACGGTTTCGCGTAGATGCATGTTCTCATAGACGAGTAATTACTGGTGCGTATCCTCTGTGTATATGTGTGTGCGGCTGTGTTCGAGAAGTACAAATTTTCACTGCCCCTAGAAAAATGTGTGGACGTCCTATCTCCATACTTTTGCCGTTCTATTACCCCTTTGTCCATCCTATGGATTCCTGTAGACAGTTCTTGGACCATGTATAGACCGCTGGTTTGCCATAGAACGGCCACAAGAACGCTATAGGGATCTCCGCGAAACAAAAAGTTTTTCATTCCTTTCTATTTCCATGCTATGATCCTGGTGAGTTTATGGACATCCTATTGCCTCTCTATGGTGTGAGCAATATATTTGTAGGTTTTTAAAGTGAGGACGGGTAGATGTTTTCTTTAGGTGTAGGGAGGTGTCCGAGTTAAAGAAATGTTAATTAAGTGCCGGACATCAATACGTTACATTGATATCCGGAAATAAATCTGGAAGTCTCCGTTCTCTTTCCGCACTGCATTGCGCATGCGACACGGAAGACGGTGCATTAGTTGAGAACACCACATACGACAATTCGTGTTATTTGTAATACAAAAAGGAGCTCGTCCAATAAAAATAATTTCCAGTTCCTTCGCTAGAAGCGAAATAAGTCCCACAATTTTTAACCCAAGTCCCATAACCACCGCAGCTCATGAATTACCCGACCGTTGCCCTTCTTGAAAAAGGCGTTGCTTAATTTTCACTTCATCAAAAAAGTCTTTCGTTGATTAAAATTTTAAATATTTATTAAATCATACAATCTAATTAGAACTCAAACTAAGCTATTGTAGACTTCTTGTAGATCGGTGTTTCCCACCAACTGAGCACCGAATAAAAATATGGTAAATTTATCAGATTATTTTAAAAAGCACGTATGGCAAATTGAAACATGGTGAATGCGGGTGACCAAACTTCAAGATTCTGGGACATTCTCGCTTCAACAAAAAATTGTGAAAATTTATTTCAACCGAAAAACTGCAGACATTGCTATATTCCCCGTATAGTATTATAACACGGTAATTAGACAGTAGCTATCAATAATACGAGAACCCATGAACGTATAATTTTTAATCCTAGCCCCGACATAATGTTTTTTGAGTTGGTTATATAAACCATCTGTGCAATAGTTGGGCTTGTACTCACCATATTGAAGAGCCGCAATCCTACTCCAGAGAATGTTTTAGGTGTCTCACAGCATGCAGCAAGAAGGTCATTGTTATTTTTGAAACTTTTTTTTTTTTATTTTCAGGTATAAAATTAATATGCCGCATGTTTTGGCTACGAGCGTTTCCTACTTATGGCATCTTATAGCTTCCCTCATTTTAAAATTAAAAATAAGTGTTAGAATAATGTACGAATAGCCACGAAGAAGATAGTATTTTATAAACAAGCGCTGCCAAAAGGTCATGTATCCTCTAGTACAAACTTCTGATGTGTATAAGAAACGTATATCTACAAAAAAACGCATATGTTCAAATAAGAACTAATAAGAGCACACAGGAACCTTATAAAAACATATAAGAACAATATAAAGGTAAAAGTAACTTCTTGCAAGTTTCTTATAACTTGTTATATTTATTTTTATTTGGACATACTGCCAGCCGCCTGTTGGCAGCCAAAGCAGGGGATCTTATATTATATCTTATATTTTTACATGTTCTGATGAGGACTCCATATGCTCTTATATGATGATATTTGATCCTATCTATATATTGGACAAAAACAATTTCTAATTCATATAAGCTTTTTCACTAGAGTAGCTAGCACTGAGTGTAAGTGCTGCCTAGAAAACTGCCAACTGAGCCAAATAGGCGCTCCATGGCTTCCCGTATAGCGGATAGTTTCGACATCGCTAAACAATAATTCAGAAAGTATAGTTGTTTCTAAATAAGCAATGTATGTGCCATGAGGTTTGCGCAGTCACTACTGTAATTGATTTTCAGTAATTGACAAAACATTATTTTCCAATAATAGACTCTTTTCAAAACTCCATCGACCAAAATTGACAGTCGCCATTTAAACACGAATCGCCTGATTAGAGCCAATCGAATTTGTGCTTATCGCTAACTAACCCCTCCTGTCCGATACACGCTCAGAGCACCTGCTCAAACAAGGGCGGACTGAGATAACTGGAGCAGCGGACACTAGATGATGTGCACTTCTGAAAAGGGGCTACTGTCGCAGAGAAAAAAAAAAAGTATGGTCACTCAGCGAACAAATTTGGCTCTCCAAGCTAAATTCTACATTAGCACATTTCTTAAACAAAATATGTATAAATAGTGTGGATCTTGACGGTCTAACACCTAAAGTCTTAAAGGGGTACTCCGGCGATAGTTTTAGCTACCCCAATTAACAATCATTTCTGAATCACCGGCCTTTACTCATTCGAGTATGATATTTTGTATCGCGAATTTCAATATTGTTATTGTGAAATCGGCAAAAGAAAATGATGCGAAAACCAAAAGTAAAATATATCCGGGCGTTTCAGCGCCGTGACGTCATTGGTAGGCAGGCTCGCCATTCGAGCAGGCAGTCTAAAAAGGGAACGAAAACTTGAAAGAATACGAGGGGCGTTCATAAAGTTCGTATTATCGGCACACAAAATAAAAAAAGAAAACGGAACAAAACAGGCATCAGCATGAGCTCGCGTTCGTCTATACTTCGTCTCACCCTAGGATGGACTAAAGGTTAAGGCTACGGGCCACGAGATCCAATCACAAGCCACTTAGAAATTGCGTGGTATCTCGCTTCGATGCACGTGTCGGTGACTCCGTTTAGGATCATAAATGGGTATGGGTGGACAGTGGTTCGAATGAAATAGCACTCTGTGAGTCATCAATTTTTCATCGCAAAAAAAAAGCCACAACATACAGGCTATTTGCAGTGTCGAAGCTACAAAAATGATGTAGCGTTTTTTTATTCGGAGCATTATTAGTCCACCACTAATCAATATTAAAAAACGTGATTGGACCGGGCGGCCCATGGCTTTGGCCTTTAGTCCATCGTAGGATGAGACAAAGTATAGTTTCGCATAGTATAAACATCGCATGCTATAGTAGCTCGGAAAGCCGCTTGGGAGTCGAAACAAAAATGGCACCGCCCGTCGGTGCCAAGCACATGCAGTCATCCGTTTTCTCCATTTGAAAGGATGCAATGCCAAGGAGATTCGTTCCGAGCTGGTGGCGGTGTTCGGGTACAACGCCCCAGTTTATGACACTTCAGTTAAATGGCGCAGACGCTTCTAGTGTGGCCAAATAAGAGAAACGCATTTCAAAAACGGGGACCAAGTGATTGCCGAAGTGGAGTGATTCCTGAACACTCAAAACGAGGAGTTCTATAACAATGGCCTCCGGCATAATGTGCATCACTGAAAAAAGTGGGTAACTTTTGTTGTCGAACATGTGGAGAAAGTCTCAACTCCTACTCGAGTTTGATTGCTGAATCTCTATTCCTTCGTGACAATAACACGAACTTTATGAACGCCCCTCGTAAAACATCGAGGACGAGGACGGAAACAGGACTTCTTTCCTGAAAAAGTCCTTGATACGTTCACCTCCTCGATGTTTTATTCTTTCAAGTTTTCGCATCAATTTAACAACACGCTCGTTTTCAATTAATAAAAAGTGAACTATGCCGAGCATTTGTTTTCTGCTGCTGCGAGGGTGCTAGTGCGAGCTTCCAAAGCATTCATTTGACACCATAAAACTATTTGTAATCAGTTAATAGTAAAAATCCTATAGTCAAAAGAGTGAACCCCTGCCTGCCGGTGGCGACACTTTTTTGTTGAAAAACACGATGAGGACCGAAATTGTAAATTCAACAACGTAGCGAGAAAAAAAAAAAACTATTTTGGTGGAATATTTGGGATACTGTTACAGTGATATGTGTTGGTGTGCTTAGGAAATTTTCAAACAAATCGCAAACCATAAATAAAATGTCCACAAAAAAATATTGTTTAAATATATTTTTGCTATGCGATTTAATGGTGAGTCAGATGACTACCCAATCAATATTTGGCTACAAAGTCACATATGTTTTTACTAAAGCCCGAAAACGCAACTGCTCGTATCCGCAAGTGAAACAAAAGCACGAATTAATTGCGTGACTTGTCGACTATAGACGCTTTCAGCGCGCGCCAAATTGAGCCGCCATAGCCGACCTTCTCTTGTCTTACCGAGATGCCGAGCAACTGAAGCGGGTGTTGACGAGTCTCCACAGGGGCCTATGCTGGGGAGAAGGACACGGTAGAATCTAAAATGGCAATTGCCTGCCCTGCTGTGGTACTGATGAAGTGGAGCGAACGGAATAAGAGGAAACAAAAACTGAAGGTCGGTTATGGCGGCGCCCATGCACAGCTGCCTGAAAGCGTCTATACTCCGTTCACTCTTAAGCTGAGACTACACTGTTTCACACTTGGCGCACAACGCTGCCAAAGCTACTGGCGCGAGCACGAGGCTTGATCTCGTTGATCATTTGCACGTGTGCTCGCGCGAACGAAACCATAGACAAAGCCACGCGCTCGCTCCAGTAGCTTTGACAGAGTTGCATATTAAGTATGTAACGGAGTATAGAAGCTCCGCCTTCAGCGCCAGCTTTCTGCACTTGGTAACGCAAGCGTGAACGCGAAGGCACGCGCAGCCAAAGAACTGCGGAAGCAAGCGAGCTCGCGCTGAAAGCGTAGTTTCTAGTCTTAGCTTAAGATGAACGAAGTGTAGAAAGGAAAGAGATGTATGGAGGAGAGAGTTGCCGGAAGTCACGCGGCTGCACCCGACCACGTTTTTTTTCTTCCCCCAATTCGCCGGTTGTGCGAAGCAGACGACAGTTTTAACATTGTAATGGTCAAGCACACGAGGGGGAATTCCTCGTGCCCAGTATGGCAGCGAGTCGACTGTGGATCAAAATGTTTGCTGTCAATATACCCTTTCCGGATTTCAGTATGTCCCCCTTGAACGCTAACATCATCTCAAAAATGCCATATATGCTATACTAATGGCGGCCTTTCGTTTACTGATGAAGGAAGAGGTGGGGGATGATTCTAAGCAGATGATTAGAGGCCTGTACATTCTAGACTTTAGCGCGACATAAAAAAGAAATGGGATGGAAGAGCTGCTTAGGCGTTCATTTCTCACTCAGGCATAGTCAATATGTTAGTATAGCACACATTCGGGTTGAAAGCCCCTTGGTGTATAAAACTTTATCGAGTCGTCTGTGTAGGTTAGTGCTTCGTTCTGACTGGTAGCAGCTTTTTTCGCCATCGGCACTGAACGTGATTGAAGAAGAACTGTACAGTGAAGCACACATTCTCATTTACCGTTGACTTGCGAAAATTACAGTGCCCCATAAAATACTAAACAACACAGGTTCATTGCCGCCATTAGTACGGTAAAAGTTAAACCGCCATTTGGATCACCAGATGGCACTGAATTCCGAAAACCTGCTCCAAAGGCACTTCCTAGGCTTTAAGTCTGGCAGCACTATGCACTGCCCACATTCACATCTATAGTCGGTGCTAGGTCAAGAACGAAGTGGAAGCTCCTCCCGCCTCTTTCCACTTCAGCAGAGCGAACGCTGGAGAGAAGGTCGGCTGCACTCCAGCGTTCGCTCTGCTTGGAAAGAGGTGGGAGGAGCTTCCACTTCCGTTCTTGACCTATCGCCGACTATAGCCAAGAAATCGTACGCATGCATATTCAATGCCGAGTACGCACTTCGTGCTTGACGCGACGTCTTGGTACGAAGCAACTTGGTGATTGGGCGTGTCGTACGGAATAAATCCTAATTGTTTTGATCGGTAAAAATTTCTCTTTCGAAGCTAGACAGATTTGCCGGTACTGCGAACGACTGTCTTGAAGTAGAGGTCCCACGCCCGTCGTCCGCCGCCATTCCTTAGTCCGCTTTGTTCGGCCGTCCAGTCCGCGAGTCCCGCGCTCCAGCCGCGATCCCGCGATACGACGCCATCTTGAGAACTACGCAGCGGATGTGCTTCCGGCACTCCGCAACTTTTTTTTTTTTTTCAATCGGCGTATTAGTAGTTTCTTAGAAACCACAAAAAATGGGCAGAATATTTTTATAGTTTTAATACTGAGTGTGTAACTTCGATGACCCACGACAATTGTTATATTTGGTGGTTGCGTCTGAACGGCACGCAACCACGAAGAAGGGAGTGAGCGCGACTCAAACCGGCCAGTTCTCAATCGGCGGTTTTCGGGAGGAAAGATAAAAAGAATTATTAGAAGCAAATTTTGTTCTGGGTAGCTGGGCTCTCATATGTAATGCACAAATAGAAACTTTCGCGAGCATAAATACCCTGTCAGTGTCCCTTTAAGGTTGTCTTTATGTACATGATGTGTCCAAATGTTCTGATTTTTAATTCGGTTTTTTTTTTGTAGGCGTATGATTCTCGTATAAATAGCCCAATGGGAGCTAATACTCACGCCGAGCGAAGAAATTTCTAAAGTAAAGTGTAGTGGTGCTCCAACTTTTCTCAAGAACGTAGAAACGAAGAAACAGCCCAACAAATCAAAATTGCCGAGGAAAGGATTCGTGCTTTTAAACAAGCCTACACTCTAAAAACATCTGATCGTAAAACAACTCTTACGGGTTCTTCAGCTTGTTTATGTTTTGCACCAGAAAAAGCTATTCTAAACATTCCTCAAAGGGCTTTTTGTGAAAAAACAACAACCTAAAAGGGTGATGAAAATAATCCATGGAGAAGGGGAACAAGAGGGACAAAGGAGAAACACAAATCTCCAAACACAGCAAGGCGACTGGTGTGCGACCGAAAAAAATTCGTCTGGTCCGGGTATCGAACCCGGGATCTCTCCATTACAAGTGGAGCGCTCTACCAACTGAACTAACCAGGGGTTAGACGTCAGTAGAGCAAACGGGTTTTATCAGCTACCACCAGTGCAACACCAACAGGGGTGAAGCTTGCAATTTAAGGCTATGATTATAATGCAATTAAATGCAAAGGTGCAAGCGAGCTGGACAAGAATGATGAAAATAAGCCCTGGAGGAGGGGAACAAGAGGGACAAAGGACAAACATAATTCTTCAAACACAGCTAGGTGACTGGTGCGCGACCGAAAAACTCCACCTGTAATGGAGATGTCCCGGGCAGGGTGTAAGATAGACAGGTGGGGAAACGAGAGCCGAATGAGCGACCGGATTGTGTCCCCCTCGGTTTTCGCTTTTTCTGTGGCGCCATCTATGTGGAGCACCGGGAACTCTAAATCCGGGTGGGCGACCGGTGGCGACCGGCTAAACTGACGGAGATGGTTTCTCGTGGATTTTCAATGGAGGGCGGTCGTGCTCTCGGTTTATTTTGCGCACTCTCCCATAAAGTTCCATGCAAATCCGATAATTTTTTTCCTCTCGCCGCAGCGCCATCTGTCGCAAATCGGGGGTACCCTAAAGCAGACGAGTACACAATCCGGTCACGGCGCTGCAGTAGGCTTCTAAGGGCCGTTTCTCCACCTGTCTATCTTACACCCTGGTCCCAGGTTCGATACCCGGACCAGGCGGATTTTTTCGGTCACGCACCAGTCACCTACCTGTGTTTGAAGAATTGTGTTTGTCCTTTGTCCCTCTTGTTCCCCTTCTCCAGGGATTATTTTCATCATTCTTGTCCAGCTCACTTGCACCTTTGCATTTAATTGCATTATAATCATAACTTATAAGGGTTTCATTTAAGATACTTTTATATGCGAAAGAGTCTTTCATCGCCCAGTTGCCTTTCTAGTTAGCCAGGGGGCGAGGGCTTGAGACGAAACAGTTCTTCATCTACTTAAAGAGTTCTTTGGACGTCGAAGAAGCTTTTAAGAACTGACTTTATGAGTGTGTGCATAAGCATTTAATTAAAAGAAACGTTTACTTCGCCAAAGTCCACAGAAGAGAAAATCGGCAGCAAACTGCTTCATTAAGGAAAAAAAAAAAGAAGTGCATTTTAAAAAAAGGCGGGGAGAAGCTCATTGTACACGGAAATGACTTGCATACACTTGTTGCAAAACACAAAAGGCCTTTAGGACTTCTGCGAGCAAATAAATACCACAATGCACCGATGTTCTGCCGTTCGAGATTACAACACAACATCCTAAAATTCGGGTTATGCATACGTCACAAACCCCCCGAGTCCTAAAGCACCCAACATTTTCATTGATATTTTCCTTTATTTTTGAGGGGAGGGGGTCAGGGAAGGGGAGTGGGGGTTAGGGGCAGAAGAGGGACGGGAGAGGGGGACTGAGGTGAGTTGGAGATATTGTTGTATTCCCCCGTTTTTTTTGTTTTTTTTTTCTCATCTAAGGGTTTACAAGTATTTCGCTTCCGAACCGGCTCGCCTGCACTCTCTCACTTTTTACAAAACCCCCTTTTTATTTTCTTTCTCTTAACCATTTCAAGTGGCTTCAACTAACTTGCGAGAACTCCTTAAGACAAAAAATACAACACGCCTTTACTCAATTCATCTAGCTTGTCTTCGTGCAGCAGGTCATTGGCTCCAAGGATGCATTTATTGCAACAGAAAAAGACTGTACAGTGGTGCTGCTTCATCGTAGGGTATAGAAAGTGTTGCTGTTCCTAGCTTAGTTTTATATCTGTGTGTTGTTCCGTTGCTTCCTAAGGTGTGTATATATATACGTATATGGGGTGTCTTTTTTAAGCTTTACAGAATTGCAAAAAACCCCAAAAAACATGAAAGCTAGAATAATGCGGTATGCGCAGATGAGTTTTACGACTAGGGGAACATAGTACAGGGGCTAATCGTAACGATCAGTTGGCTAATTAGTTAAAATTTGTTAATTAACTTTTTAATTAATAAAATTAGACACATAGTTTTATTTAGAAACTTGCTCAGCGTCATCGAAAACCTCTAAATCAGTAATGGTCAGGAAGACACTGAGCGGGTGAGAAGTGTAATAGTGCACTAAAGTTATCACTCGCGGAGCGGGTACAAGGCTGGGGCTAGATAAGAGACGGAGAAATCGCGCGAGCGCCTTACCACAACCGCTAGCCTTGTACCTGCTCCACGAGTGGTAACTTTAGTGGGCTACTACGCTTCTCACACGTTCAAAGCCTTTCCTAAAGAGGACTTATTTAGTGGTTTTTGATGACGCTGAGCAAGTTTCTAATTGGAACTTTATTTTCATTAATTAAAAAGTTAATTAACAAATTTCAGCTTAGTAGCCGACTGATCGTTACGATTAGCCCCCTATACTATGTCCCCCTGGCCATATAACTCAACTGCGCAGGCCGCATTAATCTAGATTTCATGCATTTTTTTTTAATACTGTTAAGCTTAAAAAAACACCCTGGATATATATATATAGATAGATTACGTAAACATAACCAATATTACAGACCATCATTGTAGGATCTGATGCAGAAACATCCCGTAGTAAAAAAAAAGGACAGGCCCCTTGTGGAGCATTAATCATTTTCCCTTTTATGTGCAGAATTAAGGTATATGGAGGCGCCTTTAATATTAGATATTTGTTATCTTATCAAGACGTCAACGTTTCAAACGCCAAACTCGTCGCTTCTTCCTCCGGCGACCATATGTCGTAAGAACTACTTGACGCGGCGTATGAACATTGCGCAAAAATGACTTTTTTTTTCTTGAGGTGACAACGGGTGTAGTGAGATCGAGCGTAGTCAAGCGTCTCTCTCCGACGCGCTAATTAGCTCACTAGGACCGTAGCCTTCGCCGTTCGCCAGGTTAACGTGAATCGTGCCTGTGTGCTTCCCCAACCCTGCGGGAGAAAAGCGGATACATTCTGATTCCCTTTGCGCTACTCATCTATCGACTTTCAGGTGATTCAAAGTCGGACCGAAAAGGAAGGGAGCCAAAACTTCTTCGAGAAAGAACTAGGTGCTTATGAGCGTGGATTTGGAAAAGTCGGGGAACGTTTCTGGATAGGCAAGTACAAATATATCAATCCTTCTGTATTCGCTTATCGGAAAAGGCAACCCGCATCTGGAGTACAAAACAAAAGCTTTTAAATGGCTCTTGCAAATTGCAACGGTCGCGCGACAGCTTTTTGTCGCACAAGCGACCGGGTCTGGACAGTCGCTTCTAGACCGATTTTTTCGGACCGGTCGCAGGGTCGCTTGGCGGCTGAACCAATTTAACACAATGGCCTTTAAAGAGTGTTTTTGTTTTTCTTTTTTTCGTAGCATATAACAACACTAGGTCGTTGTCCAGATAGCTATGAGTATTCACTGCAATAAGCTATTTTGTGCGCCTCCTACGATGAAATAAGCTTTTGGTTTTATATTGAGAATAATTCTAAAACCAAAGCATCACCTCTAGACCCAATCAGAGGACCCGAAGTTTACTACTTTAATAATATTATAATAATAATACATCGAAATCACTGCATATCGCATCTGGATCCTTAGCCAGCAAGGCTAGTTCTGGATCCATACAAATGTACCAATATAAGGCATGCGAGTCGGTCGTGGCACTCGTGCTTTTGCCTCACAAATAAAATGCATGTTTACAACATGTCCAAATAATGTTTTTTTTTACAGTCAGTGCAAATGTTTTACTTTCTTTATTTTTGTGCTTATTGAGTTCCAAATTTTTGTACTTACATACTGTATTAGACGTTGACCATAAGTATTGCTATAGTGCGGAGTATTGAAGTTATTTATAAGAACATTCCTCGTGACTCTACCTGATTGAACAAATATACGTCATGGGAGTGGTATATTATTTAATACAATATTATGCACCAGAATTAGAGTTCTATAGTCTCTTAACACATGAAATGCCATTATTTGTTGTTTTTTTCAAATAAGGGAGCTGAATGGGCGTTGTAACTTGCATATTCTAGTATTCTCAATGCCCGCTTTTGTAGCGTTACTATCGGTTGTACATAGCTTTGGTATGTAAAACCCCACGATACTACACAATATTGTAAGTGACTATGAAAAAGACTGTAATAAATCAATCGTAAAGTTTTAGAATTAAAGTATTGTCTGCCTTTAAGTAACGTGTAAACCGAATAGCCCAGTTTTTTTATAAAATGTTCGATGTGCGGTTTCCAGTTGAAACAAGAGTCATGCATCACTCCTAGATATTTAATATGTTCTACCTTTTGAATGGACTTATTACCTTTTTGTATATTTTGCGCCTCTGTTGGAGAGACCTTATGTGGGGAAGCAAACACTATATAATTTGTTTTTGGTATAATTTACACGGCAAATACTGTAGTGAGGAGAGGCAGCCAAGAAAACGACAACAAAAGAGCTATTAAATTTAAAACCAATTTTTTAGTGCTTTCATCTCTAGTAGTTGCCTGACTGTCGGATATAGGGCTCTGGCGTACTCACCGCCATTAGGTTGCTTCAATTTCTTTGGTTTCGGTTTCAACGTGCGCGTGGTGGCATTGCTGTTTTATGTCGTTCTCGCTTAATTTTATAGTACAGACGCGTCTCTTGCAACAGTCAAAGAATGAAATAGTGGTACGGAGCCACTTTGAGAACAACAAAGCGGGTTCGATACAAGATTGTGAGCGTTAAAAAAACGAGAGAAAAAATGGATGTTTCTGTAACTCATTCAGCCGTACCCGCTGATACTTGTTTCCCGCAAAATAAACAAATAAAAATACCAATTTATGAAGTAGAAAAAAAAAATCACGTCCACAACCTCATTAAAATTGTGATAAATCGCGAAGAACAGGTGAATTCGCAACTTTACTGCGCACTGTTTCGTTTTCCCGGAGATAAACGTTTTGGAAACTCGGGAGGCTCGAAAAGTCTCCTGGGATGCAGAACGTCAAAACGAAGTGAAATTGTATCGGCCTGGTTTCTTCAAATGAATTAAGTACTAGAGAAATAATTGATAGTTAAACCTAGGTCTAAAGAAAATGTATTTTCCTATCAACGCTCTCAGTAACAGCGGTTCGGAATATTGACTTTAAGAAATAAACCATTTGTTATATGAACTTCTGCTTACAACGTTCTCAAGGTTTAATATAAGTTACAGGCCCGTTAAATAAAGTCTGACAGTTTTTTCTGTAAATTTTGCTAAATGAAACCAAAGGGCCCGTGAGAAGCGACTTTTGGCAAGCATGAAGTGGCACCTGGCAGTCGAATGCCAGGCGCCACTTCGTGAATTTGCGTAGACACATCACTATTTGTATAAACAGATGCACTTTATAAATTTCGGCGTCACAAGCCACTGAAAGAAATTCGCGTCTTCCACGGCAACACTGCGCTCGGGTGATTTTTATCCACAGGGCTTCGTTTTGGCGAATACTGTGAACCCCAGGCACTGTCAAGCTGTCTGCGACAGCTTCTTACGGGGGGAACCCCAAACGTTGTGTTTGAAACGAATTTTTCAAATGGAACTGGTTATCTTCAGAATATAATTAAAAAAAAACTGCAGACATATCTGACCGAGCACTGTATACAGTTTCTTAAAATTAATAAAAAAAAAAGATGAAGCGAATATGTTTATTTGAAACTACGATTGAGAACCTCAAACGCTCGTACGTGGGATAATATGAACAAATAGGTCCCTTGATGTTGACCTCATTATTTCTCATCAGATAAAAATACAAAGCTTGCTTAAAGGGACACTGACAGGGCATTTATGCTCGCCGAGATTTTTAGTCGTACATGACATATGAGGGCCCAACTACCCAGAACAAAATTTGCGGCTCGAAATTCGGTTTCTTTCCGCCCGAAAACCGCCGATCAAGAACTAGCCGGTTCGAGTCTCGCTCACTCTCTTTTCCTAAGGTATCGATGCGATTACCAAATTTAATCGAAGTCGTGGGTCATTGAAGGCACACAGTCAATATTAAAAATAGAAATAAATATGAAACCCATTTTTTCTGGCTTCTAAAAAGCTGCAATAACGTTGATTAAAAAAAAAGGTGCACACACAACCGGAAGCCTCTGTGCGTTCACTGCATAGATAGTTCTCAACATGGCGTCGTCAGCGTCGTATCGCGTATCGTGGGACCTGGGACTAGCGTGCTGGACGGCGATGGCAGGGGACGACGGGCGTGGGACCTCTACTTCGTTCGCGGTACCGGCGAATCTTTCTTCCTTCGAAAGAGAAATCTTGGATAGAACAAAACAATTAGGATTCGTTCCATACGACACGCCCGACCGGCAAGCCGATCTGGACGAAGACGTCGCCGAATCGCTACTCATTTCACAACTCGTAGAAGTGGAGAACAGCGAGCGGAACACATAAATGCAAAGCAATCGCACGGGAAACTAACCGCAACTCTGTGGACGACGTCGTCAACGTCGTCTGCTGCGCGGCAGGAGAAAAAATAAAAAAAGGAGGAAAAAAAAAAAAAGCGCGTTCGGGTGTAGCCACGTGACTTCCGCCACTCCCGCTATCCTCTCCACTTCTCCGTTTCGGTTTCGGTTTCGCGCAGTGCGTTTTTTGGCTTTATTAAAAAAATACAGCTACTCTGTTGCAAAATATAATTGGGTAGTCCTCCGACACATAATAAAGCGCCTGGCAAAAAATGAAAAAAATTTTTTGGGGGGTGTCAGTGTCCCTTTAACCGATCTTCCCCACGTGTTCCCTTATATCTTTAAAAGCAACTGATTTCAATCAGTTATGAATAAAAAGCATGTGCCTTCGGGAAACAGACATAGTGACTTCTTTTGCTGGCTGTTCTTGCCACCATAAGATTCGAAATGCGCAATCCTATGTATACCTGTCGAAACACCAGGTATATTACTATTGCGAACGTCCTGCCACTATAAAGGCCTGTTCACACATAGAGCGGAGCGCTAAGTCAGCACCACGTGAGCGCTCGAAAGAGCGCTTTTGTGGCACTTCCTAGGGTTTGACTTAGTTCTAATATAGCGCGCGATTAGCGCTCTTGTAGTGCCCTGGTAGCGGTTCCGTAGCGCCATGTTAGCGCTTCTTGTACCGTGGTTACCGCTGCGGATTAGCGCGTGCACTGCGGTTCCAGGTTCCTGTGGTTGAGTGTGTATCAGCAGCAGCATGGCGGACATGTGGGAAGCTGAAATAGAAACGCGATAAGTGTTGTTACATACGCAATTAGTGCATATCTGTGTGGACGGTTTAACGCCGAGAAGAGCCTTCTGGGTGCGAGAAATCTTTCGCCACCGAGATACTTATAGATACCCAGCGAACCTTGTTCCCGGGCTGAGGGACCGAGATACAGAGCTCTTTCGAAGGTGATTATTTTTCAACTGCGTGTCTTTGAAACCAGGCTCACGCATGTCGAATTGAAAGCAATGAGGTCGTACCTAATCAGTTGGTAGCTCAAAGTCCATGACTCTGAATCGTCTGCCCGACTGTTTGATAGGTTTTTCTTTTATTTTTTTATTGATGGAGTAAAAGAGAAACCAGAGAAATTAGCCGGGAGGTATCTCCTGACTGGCTACTCTGGTAAGAGTGGGGAAGAGAGGTAAAAAGATGTGAGGAAAAGTTAAAGGCTCTAGAAGTTTTGGACACTGAGAACTTCGGCAACGATGCGGACGGCGCCCGAGAAACGAGCGCGGGGCAAAAGCACGGGGCGCGAGGCGCGTGACGGGGGACAGGACAGTTCAGCCATGGCGGCGCAAGCCACCGAACACCGGGCTCGAAGAATAAAGATGTCTCCCTCATGACTTGGCCCCTCTCTCCGGACAAGTGGTGAGCGAGAATACCACAAGGCACACACAAAAAAAGCGAAAAAAGCAACATAAACTTATTTTATATTAAGGTTTCTTGATGAGACCAGTCGCGGTCAGGAATCGCAAAAGGGACTCTGTCGCAAGTGTAACGGTGGCTTCGTTTCTCCACGGTCCCTGTGTCTTGTCGAGGGTGAGGTCTTCTCAAGAAGATAACTTAATATATGTTCTTAGTTGTGTCCGTTCAGTTTCGTAGTCGGGACAATCCAGCATAATGTGTATCGAATCTTCCGAAGTGTTGCAGTTCGCGCAGTCTGGCGAATTAAGTCTTCCTATGATAAACAAGCACTTATTTGTGTATGCAACGTTTAGGCGTATTCGATGTAGCACAGCTCGACGCCCATGGGAAAGACCTCGAGGTACATGAAACATTAGGTGCGGGTCGATAATGCGTAGCCTTGTCCCTTGATCGGTAGCGTTGCTATGGCGTCGGCTAATTTATTTCCTGGGACGCCGCAATGACTTGGTATCCACTGGAGGCATACTGAATGACCGTTGCGTATTGCGTCCCAGTGCAATTTGAGGATGTCCATAAATAGTTGCCTGTTTGGGCTCTTCAGGCCTTGGAACTGGACTGATTGAAGGGATGATCTAGAGTCAGTGACTATTGTCCAGGAACGAGGAAGAATTGCCTGAATGTATCTTAACGCTTCGCGAATAGCTACTACCTCAACAGCTGTCGAGGGCATCCTATGAGAAATTTTATAACCAATTTTAAGTGAAAATGCGGGAATTACAATTCAAATGGGGGATTGGTTAAATGTTGTGGACGCGTCGGTGTACATATGACACGTTGAGCGGTGTTCATAATGTATGTATGATACGGACAGTTGCCGTAGGACGACAGCGGGGAGCATGAATTTCTTGTCAATTCCCGGAATAATACTGTAGATTTTGATTTGAGGTAGTGTCCATGGGAGAATGGCGAGTAACTTATGCCATTCAAAAGCTGTTGGGAGTACGTGCTTGTGATCAAGGATCTCTTGGGCAATACGGCTGTAAAAGTATCTTTCGGAGATGTTCGCTAGATGGTGGGTCTTATGCCGTGCCAGAGGTCGCATATGATTCTGGAGCGACTCCTGGGTGCGAAGAGATATTATGGAAAGACTGTGATATTCTGCTATTTTATATATGGTGGATGTGCATTTTGGAACGCGAAGACATACTCCGAGTGCCTGCGCTTGAAGTGACCGGAGCTTTTTCAAGTTAGTCTGACTGAGGCCATGTAGTTCAGGAAGGCAGTAACGAAGAATGCCAACAAACAAGCTGCTAATGAGGCAGATAAGTGTACTTGTAGCTCCCCAGGTCGTGCCACTTATAAACCGTCCAAGATTAGTAAATGATGACAATTTTACGTGAAGATAAGCCAACTGGGCGTTTTAAGTCAGGCCACGATCGATAAAAATCTCAAGAAATTTGTGAGAGGATACATAGGGAATTGCAGCACCATTAATTTTTAACGGGTATCGCTGTTTTTATCCGCGTAAAGCAGTGTTGTGCCCGTTACCAAAAATAAGTAACGAAATAGCGTTACTCGTTAGCTTGGAAAAAAGCTAACGCGTTACCACTTTTCAAATGTAACGAAATACCGGTGTCGTTAAGTATCGTTTTGTCAAGAACGACAAATAAAGCAGTCCGTACACCTGGATGGAATTAGATCAACTGGCGTCGTCGTCGCCTTTATTCTTGTTGCTGGTGCATCGTTCATATTGATACATTCTCTTTTCTCCCGTTTTTTAAATGAGAATACAAAGAAACAAACAAAATCATTAGAGAAAAAAGAACGGAAGGAAACAGAGAACAAAAGAAAAGTAAAAAAAAAAACGAAAAAAAAGTACGAAATCTGTTGGAATGTTTCATCATAGCTTAGTCTCCGTGGAGGTCGTCTTGTTCTGCCTGACGCGCGTGAAGTGTGCCCATGCAGCATTTGAGCTTCCTGTACGTATACTCATGCGGCGTCCCAGCTTCTTGCTCATCTGTATTGTCTGGTCGAGGTGATTCCGATAGTCCCTCATGTTCCACTTCTGAGTCGTAGTCATTGTCATCGTCATATGTTCCTTGAACGTATTGTTCACGTGTTTTCAAGAGACGTAGCCTATTGCGGCGGAACGTCCTGCCATCTTCTGTGATGATGCTGTATGACCTTGGGGCTACGTATGATTGCACCCTGGCTTTTGTAACCCATTTTCCGTTATTTAGAATCCGCACAGTGTCTCCTGGCTGCAATCGTTCTAGATGTCGTCCTACTCGAAGGTTCTGTGCATGTTTTTGAACAGGTGGTGCTGGTTCACTGGAGAGTTCTGGTACAAGTGTTCGAATTCCACGACCCATAAGAAGCTCTGATGGTGAGCGACCGCCCTCCAGTGGAGCCGTATGGTAGCTCAGAAGACCAAGACAGAAATCCTCTCTGGTAGCCTGCGCCTTTTGAAGCAGCCGCTTGACCACATGGACGCCCTTCTCCGTTAGGCCGCTGGAACGGGGATACCGAGGGCTTGAAACTGTATGAATAAAGTTATACCGCGCAGAAAAGTCTTTAAATTTTTTTGCAGAAATCTGTGGGCCTCCGTCAGTGCAGACTTCCAACGGTATTCCATGACGTGAAAAAATCGCAGAAAGTTTGGCCATCACACCATTAGAATTTACGTCCTGTAGCTCCTCCACTTCCGGAAAATTGGAGTACGCATCATAAACAACTAGGTAATGTGTTCGAGCCAGTTCGAACAAGTCTACCCCAACTCGGCCCCAGGGATTTTCCGGTACCTGACGTGTATGCAAAGGTTCATTTTGCTGTCTGTATGTGAAGACTTGGCAAGTCTCACATTGCCTGATTAGTGCAGTGATGTCCTCATTTATTCCTGGCCAATAAACAAGGCTTATTGCTCTTGCTTTGCACTTGTTGAGACCTAGGTGGCCTTGATGTATTCGTTTAAGTATTTCTTTGCGCATAGCTGTAGGAATTACGACTTTGCTTCCTTTCAACAAGACTCCGTTGACCACGGAAAGATCTGTCATGACGGTCTTTAACTCACCTAGGATTGGTTTTCCCGCTTCTAAACAGTCGATCGCTTCCTGCAGGACCGAATCATTTGATGTGGTGGTCTGTAGGCTGCCCAAAGTTCGGCTGCCTACCAGTGTTGAAAGCACCGCATTTGCATGTATCTCAACGTCGGTGGAGCTTTCTTCGATTTGTGACTCGCAAGAGATGCGAGAATGTGTGTCCGCGATCACCAGCTTCTTTCCCGGGACAAACTGCAAATCAAAATCAAACTTCAGCAAACGAAGAAATAGTCTTTGCAACCTTAATGGCAATTCACCCAAGTTTTTCTTTGCAAGAGCGATTAAAGGTTGATGGTCGGTTTCAACTAATATTTTCCTTCCTAGCACAAACTCGTTAAATTTCTCGCACCCAAATACAATTCCTAATGCTTCCTTCTCAATCTGGGCATATCTACGCTCTGTGTCTGTAAGTACTCGTGAAGAATATGCCACCACTTTCCAATCTTATCCATCATGCTGGAACAATGCAGCACCCAGCGCAAAGGCAGAAGCGTCTGTTGAGACCTTAGTAGGCCTAGCGGGATCAAAAATTGTCAACACCGGCGCTTCAGTCAACATCTTTCGTATCTGCCACCACTCACTTTCTTGCACCCTTAACCATTCAAAAACAGTGTCCTGCCTAATGAGTTTACGCAGGGACTCGGTCTGCGATGACAGATGAGGCAAGTTATTGCCAAAGTAGTTGGCAGCCGCTAACAACCTCTGAACTTCTTTTTTACTTGACGGAGTAGGTAGCGCTGCCACACACTTTCCAAGGTGTGGATTCGGCTTAATGCCGGTAGCACTAATCTTATCCCCTAGATAGGTGATTTCTTTTACCCCAAAGACACACTTTTCGAAGTTTAGGGTTAGTCCTTCAGCTTGTATGGCGTTGAGCACTCCGTGCAAGCGTTGGTCATGTTCTGCTTGTGTTGCACCCCAAATCAAGACATCGTCAATATACACCCGTACGCGTGGAAGGCCATCTAGAAGGTAGCTCACGGTACGCTGAAACACTTCTGGAGCCGAAGCCAGTCCAAAAGGTAGTCGTAGAAATCGGTATCGCCCAAAAGACGTACTAAAGGTGCATACTCGAGATGTCCCGTCATCTAGCGGTATTTGATGAAGACCGCTGTTGGCGTCAAGCCTGCTGAAATATGCGGCGTGCGCCAAGTCCGCTTCAATTTCCTCTCTTCGAGGAAGTTGAAAATGCTCTCTCTTGAGTGCTTCATTTATATGACGGGGATCCATGCATATTCTCAACTTATTGTTCTTCTTAAGTACTATCACTAAGAGACTCACCCAGTCTGAAGGTTCTTGCGCTTTCACGATGACACCGGTTTCCTCCATTCGATCCAGCTCTGCCTTGAAAGGCGCTCTGAGTGCTTGCGGTACCCTACGAACTGGTTGTACCACCGGGATGTTTTCACGAAGAACCACCTTGTATGGTCTCTTTGCGCATCCTAGACCACACAAGAGAGATGGAAACTCGCTTTCTACTTTCCGGTGCAGTTGGTCTTCGTGCCCCACAGTGTTGACCCTGTTGATGAGGTCGAAGTGCTCGCACGTCTTCAGGCCCATAATGGTCTGCCGTCCTTTCTTCACAACGAAGAAATCCATCAGTCCTTGCTTGTTTTCGATGGATATGGACAACCGGACTTTTCCCAGATGTTGAATGAGTCCACCGCCATAGCTGCGTAGAATTGCAGCCGTTGGTTTAGGCTGTTGTTTGGCTCTAATCTTCAGAAACAATGCGCGCGGAAGTAGGTTTGCCTGAGCACCGGTGTCTACCTCGAGCTCCTTTTTTTTTCCTTCTATCAACGTTGTCATTGCCCAGTCACGGCTCCCTTCGGGCCGCGAGCTGCTGGCTGTTAGAATTTCGAGGGCATCAAATTCGCTGTCTCCCTCACTAGCTTCTTCGACTTCGTGGACACCAGTCGGCTTGGTCTTACAGCATGCTGCAAAACGGTTCTTTTTTGCGCACTTTGAGCACGTCTTTCCATAAGCTGGGCATTGTCGAGGATGGTGAACATAGTTGCAAAAGCCACATTTCCTCTTACCACCGAGCCTTCCCCCGACCTTACTTCCGTGCTTGTTTCTCTCAACGGGTTCCACCTCAAGCGTTGCTTCCCTCTTCTCCCTGACAGGTGTTGCGGCACTCCATGCTTTACTGTGCATATCGGCTAGTTCTTCAGCCTTGCAACATTCGGCTGCCATTTCCAAGGTTAAATCCTTCTTTCGCAGGAGCTTCTCTCGAAGCTTCCTTGTTGACGTTCCGTAAACAATCTGGTCACGCAGCATTGACTCCGTTAGTTCGCCGACGAGTCGCTCTACTCGCTCCACTTTAGAATCCCCTAAATTATACGTATGTGAAAAAAAAAAGGATTGGGGTACCTGTAAAAGAAACAAAAACAACTAGCATAGCCGAGGTTTCTTTTTTCTTTTTTTTGTGCTGCATTCGGAGAACATATTGTCACGACTTTATGTACAACACCAAAAGAGTTCGGCCCCGTGGAACAACAAAAACGTTGACTTCTCTACTTCAGTGTCAAGCCTCAGCGGAGTAGATAAAAAGAATGTTCCAAAAAACAAAGCTCACAGTCACGCGATGGCACGAGCGCCAGACGCTCGTGCGACCGGCCCGTGCGTCAGGCGTGTGGCACTGCCCGATGTCACGTGCTTATCTTAATGCGATAGCTTGTGCCATACGCCGGTGCGTCTAGCGTGTGGCACTGCCCTCCCCTTCCGATGAAGCATCGTCCCGATGCTTAAACAAAAATAAATGCAGCGTGAGAAGTGTCTATTCTCTGGCGTAGTAGGGCTTTAGCCGGACCACGTGGACGACCTCTGGACGTGCGGAGCGTCGGAAGGAAAGATGTCCACCATCCGGAATGACTTCGTATGTGAGGTCACTCAGGCGACGAAGAACCTTGTAGGGGCCGAAGTACTTTCGCAGAAGTTTTTCACTGAGCCCTCGACGTCGGATAGGTGTCCAAACCCATACTTGATCCCCCGGTCGAAATCGGACGTCCCGGCGGCGCATGTTGTAGCGGCGGGCGTCGACGAGCTGCTGTCGGCGGATTCGTACTCTCGCCAGTTGACGCGCTTCTTCTGCACGTTGCGCGAAGATATCTGCGTCGGCATCTATCATGTCCGGGAAGTGAGGCAGCATGGCGTCCAGCGTAGTCGTTGCCTCGCGTCCGTAAACTAGTCGAAATGGCGTGAAACCCCTTGTTTCCTGTGGGGCCGTATTATACGCGAACGTGATATAGGAAAGAATCTCATCCCATGTCTTGTGTTGGACGTCCACGTACATGCAAAGCATATCGGCGATTGTCTTGTTGAGGCGCTCTGTGAGGCCGTTAGTTTGCGGGTGATATGCTGTAGTTTTTCTGTGAGTCGTCTGACTTAGTCTCATGATGTCTTGCGTGAGCTGAGCTGTGAATGCAGTACCACGATCTGTTATAACCACTTTTGGAGCGCCATGACGCAAGACGACGGTGTCCACGAAGAACTTTGCCACCTCTAATGCGGTTCCTTGGGGGAGTGCCCGTGTCTCGGCGTACCGCGTCAGGTAGTCCGTCGCAACGATGATCCACTTGTTGCCTGAGGACGAGGTTGGAAAAGGGCCCAACAAGTCCTTTCCGATTTGTTCAAATGGTGCTGACGGCGGGTCGATTGGTTGAAGAAGGCCGGCGGGCCTCACAGGTGGCGTCTTACGCCGCTGGCACTCGCGGCATGTCCTTACGTAATGGTGTACAGCCGCGTACATTCGAGGCCAGTAGTACTTCCTACGGACTCTCGCGAGTGTGCGGGCAAAACCAAGGTGTCCCGACGTTGGCTCATCGTGGCTGGCGTAAAGAATCTCGTCGCGAAGGGCAGTCGGAATGACAAGAACGTATGAGGCCGCGATTGGCTGGAAATATTTTTTGTACAGAACATCGTCTTTTAAGCAGAATGAACCTTGACTTCGAGAAAATGCGGTTGGCACAGGCGTATCACGGCCCTCCAGGTGCTCAATAAAAGCACGAAGCTCGGGGTCTGTTCGTTGCTGTTGGCCCATAATCGCAGTGTCAATAGCTCCGAGAAAGGCGTCGTCCATTTCATCGGTTTGCGGAGCAGGGTCAACAGGAGCACGAGAGAGACAGTCCGCGTCGTTGTGTTTTCGCCCCGACTTGTGCACGACGGTGATTTCGAATTCCTGAAGTCTCAGGCTCCAGCGCGCGAGACGCCCGGAAGGATCTTGGAGGGTGGCCAACCAGCATAGAGAATGGTGGTCGGTCACTACTTTGAAAGGCCTCCCATAAAGGTAGGGGCGAAACTTGATGGTGGCCCAAATGATTGCGAGACACTCTTTTTCCGTGGTCGAATAGTTAGTCTCTGCTTTGGACAGTGAGCGGCTGGCATACGCAATCACCCGTTCGACTCCATCTTGCCACTGGACTAAAACGGCTCCGAGGCCAACGTTGCTAGCATCAGTGTGGATCTCGGTCTCTGCGAGCTCGTCGAAGTGTGCGAGAACTGGTGCAGACTGTAGGCGACTTTGAAGCACCTCAAAAGCACACTGCTGCTCTTCCGTCCACGTAAACGGGACATTGTCACACGTGAGTCGAGTGAGTGGTTCGGCAATTTTGGAAAATTGCTCCACAAAGCGTCTATAATAGGCGCACAGTCCCAGAAACTGTCGTACGGTCTTCTTGTCGGTGGGAGGAGGGAACAATGCGACGGCAGACGTTTTCTCGGGGTCGGGCAGAACGCCTTCTGCGCTCACGACGTGGCCGAGGAATTTGAGCTCTTTGAATGCGAAGTGGCACTTTTCCGGCTTAAGTGTGAGGCCAGCGGTCCTTATGGCTTGCAGTACAGCTTCTAATCGATTCAGGTGTTCTTCAAAGCTCGTGGAAAACACGACGACATCGTCCAAATACACAAGGCATGTTTGCCACTTGAGGTTGGCAAGAACACTGTCCATCATCCGCTGGGATGTGGCCGGCGCCGAGCATAGTCCAAACGGAAGGACCTTAAACTCATAAAGACCATCGGGCGTAATGAAAGCGGTCTTTTCTCGGTCTCTTTCATCAACTTCGATCTGCCAATAGCCTGTTTTGAGATCCATCGATGAGAAGTACTTCGCCCCACGCACCCTGTCGAGAGTATCATCTATGCGGGGCAGTGGGTATACATCCTTCTTGGTGACCGTGTTTAGCTTACGGTAGTCTACGCAAAATCGTAGTGTACCATTTTTTTTTCTCACAAGCACGACAGGTGATGCCCAGGGACTTTGTGATGGCTATATAACGTCGTCATGGAGCATTTCTTCGACCTGTTTCCGTATCGTTTCTCGTTCCTTATGCGAGACCCTGTACGGTGGCTGTCGTTTCGGCGTTGTTGCTTCATCTGTGATGATCCGATGTTTGGCGACAGTCGTCCGGCGCACCTTCGATGACGATGAAAAACAGTCATTATACTTATGTAAAAGATCCAGCAGATGTTCCTTTTCTTTTTCTGGGAGTTGACGGTTAACGTCAAATGTTTTTGTGGGGGTTGTCGTTATCTTGCCTGGCAATGAAGCTTCTAGAGAGAAGGACCCACTGACATCAGCGACGTCCTCAAGGTAGGCGATGGTAGTTTCACAGGAAATATGCTGATGCTCGGAGCGAAAGTTCGTAAGTAATACCTCAGTTTGTCCGTCGTGGAGTTGCACGAGACCCCTGGCTATACAGATTCCCCGTTCCAGCAGAAGAGAAGAGTTCGCTTCGGCGATTCCTGAAGAGGCGGTCTCGTCGGTTCTTACAGTCACGAGCATGCTGCTACATGGCGGGAGGCAAACGTGGTCATCCGTTAGTCGGAGTGGAGAACGCCGTAGTGTTGATTTCTCCTCTTCAATGCATCGTGCAGTGGAGAATGTGATCATTTGCCTACGCAGGTCTATGATTGCGCCGTTCTCTCCGAGGAAGTCCATTCCGAGTATTACTTTTCTTGAACACTCCCTGAGAACGACAAAACTGGCGATGAA
>JABSTQ010001670.1:0-86844 GCA_013358835.2 Ixodes persulcatus | reverse complement strand
TCAGCTCACCATTGTCCAAACGCACTACTAAATTAACAGTTCAATAAACACCCCGGTATACGTAACAACATGACAGTTGAACAGAACTTCGTGCTTGAATCAATCGAGAGTTTAAAATAAATCGCGCACATAAAATAGCTAGTCGTGTAAAGACAATTACACTCGCAGAGCGCGGTAACATAACTGACACTCCACTCGCACCCAACAAGACGAACCTTGGCAAATAAGGACTACACAACGCTCTGTGGTATTCCGCTTGGAAATACCGGGAGGACTTTTTACTACAGCACACATCTACCGCCAAGAAGACAGCCATATTTTAACACACAAAAAAAGAAGTAAATAAAAACGACTTCGAACACAAAAATAACCAATCAGAACGTCTCTCACGGTCTATTAGAATAAAAAGCACTAGCAAATAGCGCTGTACAGGGCCTTGCGGGCCGATCGCTCTGGATTACACATTGAACTCGTCGCAGATTCCTGGCACAGAGTTCGACACGGTTCAAACTCATCGGATAGGGACAAAACGCACATTGCGTAGCAAGAATACCTATCCCCAATGGTCAGGAGGACTTCTCCTTGTCACTCACATGGAAGAGAAGGCCGTCCGTCGTGTCTTCGGTCCGTCGAAGCTAGTGGTCACATGTATGCCTACAACAAAGGAAGATCACCGGTGTGTAGGCGCTGCCGAAAGAATATCCATGGTCTTGGCAATCCGCATGCTAAAGATCGCACTTGGCACTAAGACGAAATGCGCTGCTGGTGATTGGAACTCTCGAACTAGATTTACCACATTTACCACAGAAGCGAAATCTACAGCAGGCCCGCAGGCCGCATCACACGCGAAACTAGGTCCGGTCTTCGCAGGCATTCCGGGTTTGTCAACGGCTAATGCGTCATCCGCCAAACCACGTGATAACGCTTCTACCGCGCCTTCAGCTTAGGGAGAGGGAGAAAAAGACAGAAGGAGTAGAAAGAAAGCAGCCCAGAACGGGGAATGCGCTTACAAAGGCTAATCTTCAGGCCCATCTCAACAATGAACCCAACCAGAGGATTTGTCACTTGTACCCAAAGTTGATAGTGCAGTGGATGTTATGCGTGGCCTTGGGCTTTTAGTCAGGTTCCGTGCTCTGCCTTATCACCAGCTTCGAGACTGTAGTCACGTAACCCTAACCGGAGACACGATTGGCCTAAAACACGCATAGCGTCTACCCTGCTGCCAATATCGATTGAACAGGACAGCGTTTTGAAGGCTAGCTTTTGAATTTCTAAAGAAGCTGTCCAGCCCAAAAGTGATTCTAAACGGGGCAAGTTTGAAGACACTATGTTTTACGTTGTATAACTCACATTAAAATTTAGAATGAAGAAATAAGCGCCACTATATTTTGCGCACGATGTCCACAAATAAATAAATAAATATATAAATATATATTTTTTATCAATAAATTGAAAGTTATTTGTACACTGTTAGGTTCGCGTTTTTAAACTTCATATTCTTTTTACGAAAGAGTTACACATAAAATACACCACGGACAGCATATCATCCGACTTTCGACACACGATGAAACGCCGACGCTCGCTGACAGAAGGTTGCGAGGCTGCGCGAACAATTTCTGAAAGATGCTGCGTAGGGTATACGCCGGGCGCAACGGCTTCGCGACCGTTCGAAGCGCAAAGGATTCGCGACGACATAGTAGCGTCTTCCAACTTCAGTAAGCTAACGGGCCTCGAGAGTACCACGCTCACATTTCCGCAGAGCGAGCGCGGCCGGCCAGATGGAGGCGCAGTCTGCTCTCGCGTCGCGATTGCTACGTCGTTGCTCTGCCTACACTGATGACATGTGCACTGGCAGTCGAAGCAGCCCTCTCGAGACTTCATTCGAGTCCAATAGACAACTTTCTAGCGTGATAGACTCTCGTAAAAGTGAGAGTAGAAGTCGCTTCGGTTGGCGGCGTAAGCGGCGGCTTTATGTTTGTTGACACCTGCGTCGACAATGACAAATATGGACAGAAACATTAAATATAAAAAAAATAAAGCACGCAGAAAGAAATACAAACATGGCAGAGGCATGGGCAAAGTAGGAGACGTTAACGCTACGGAATGCATATACATACAAAATACACTGGAAAAGACAAAAATAATTAAATCTAAAAAACGGAATTAAGTTTTCAACGCCGAGGTAAGGCAATGCGAAGGGAGAGCAGCAGGCAAAAAATCTGCCATAGTCCTATGGCAGCTAAGGACGTATTTGTGATCCCGGTTGTAAAGCACCGGCGACGTACGCCCCATGAAGTTGGGTAAATAAAATTCTCGCCCCGAGCGAGCGCGTGAATGACTCTTTTTTTACTTTCCTACCTCTGCAATGCAAAAAAAGGGTCGCGGGTTTATAGCTTAGGCGACACAAATATCGATAAGCCATTGGCTATGGCAGTGCAATATTGACCAGCCTATACCATGACATCACCAATATTGGAAAACTCTTGGCTTTGACAGTTTAATATTAACCAGCTTAAGCCAGCGTATATTCAATATCGGAAAGCCATTGGCTCTGACAGTCCAATATTGTACAGGTTATGCCGGCGTATATTCAATATTGGAAAGCTATTGGCCTTGACAGTCCAATATTGGACAGCTTATGCCGGCGTATAGCCAATATCAGAAAGCCAGTGGCTCCGACAGTCCAATATTGGACAGCTTATGCCGGCGTGTATCCAACATTGGAAAGCTATTGGCTTTGACAGTCCAATGTTGACCAGCCTGTGCCAACGTATCACCAATATTGGAAAACCACTGGCTTTGATAGTCCATTATTGTCCAATGTGATTCCAATATTGGGAAACATATGGCTCGTTGGGCCACTGTTGGTCCATTCTTTGCCACATCAAATCCAATGTTGGCCCAATTCGGTGTGCTGCCTGGGAGCTGGGTCCCAAGTTCTGCTTCGAGCCGGTCCTAAGCCCTCCCGAGTTGGTGACACTGGCCAAGAACGTAGCAGAAAAGGCAGTGGAAGGGGATAGGCCAAGGTGCATCTCCGAGTGTGTGGACGTCCTTCAACCACCAAGAAGAAGAGGACAGGTTTGTCCAATTACCACTTTGGTGGATTTTATGGTAGACAATGATCTACATGTCATGTTATCAGACAAAGAGGGTCAATTTGTTGTGTTACCAAAGGGCATGTTCAATGAAAAGGCAAACACAGCCATTGAAAAAAATTTCAGACCGGTCAATGTGGATCTGAAGAAACTTCGCGACAGGGCAAAAGGACTTTGTGATCGCCTGGCCTTAACCCAGCTGGCGGGGAGAGTAGGAAAAGCGGAGAATGTACATCTGCAAGCGTTTTTCAGCGCCAAAACGCATAAAGAAGGGTGCCCTTTTCGAGCCATTGTCAAGGAAAAGGGATCGTGGCAAAGGCAGTTGGCCTCCTACCTACAGAAACAGTTGTCATCATTGAATATCATGGACCCTTTTAGGGTTTTCAATTCCTTGGAGCTTGTAGAGTACCTCGAAGCCGAGGGTCCAGGGATGGGGCACGCTTGCAGTATAGACGTGGAAGATCTGTTTTACTCCTTGCCGCACGACAGACTGCTGGAAGCAGTGAAAGGGTGCATCGAAGCCAATGGAGAACTGGTATCCTCGACTGGAGGTCGGCCCACTCGAAAGTTGTGAAGCGGGGCATCGTTACATCGTGTCTCAGCTCAGCGCTCAAAAAATCATGCCTCCACACTCTGGGGGAGAGCTTTAGGCTACAGACGGACAGACTGCGGAAAGCTGGCTATCCAATGACACTACTTTCAGACGTCGCAAGCAAACTGCTGAAGAAAGTAAAGGGTAGCCAGTCTACACAACGGGGTGTGGAACGCAAGCGACCTGTAGTTATACCGTACTTGCACAGGATTTCTCACAATTTAAAAAAATGTTGGAAACCGATATGGAATCCCAGTGGTTTTCTCTGCACCACAAAAAATGTGCCAGATCTGCCCCAGAGTTCAGGCGAAGGCAGAGGGAATCGCAAGGAACAAGTGTAGCAAGAAGCACGTCAGGCCGTTCGTCCCATGTGTCACGGGAGTAGTCTACAGTATCCCTCTCTCGTGCGGCCGCACCTACGTGGGACAAACGGGACGGTGCCTGAATGAAAGGCTCCGCGAACATAGGTACTCCCTCGGAGCGACAGTAGGAGGACACCTATCGGTTCACTGCAAAGAGTGCCTGTGCGAGCCGTTTTTTAGTGCCACCACCATCTTGGGACGACACAGGGACAAAGTGACACGTGAGGTGCTGGAGGCCTTCCACATCCACAGCAGCGGAAAAAAGTGTATCAGCGCAGCATCAGTGGCGTTGTCAGGCAAGGAGCTGGAATAGACCCTTTCCGAAATTCAGTGCCATCTGGTGGTTCGTAAAGCAGTTTAGGTTTTGCCATATCAATGGCGGATATGAACTTGTATCGGCACCGTCACTTTCGCAGGTCAACGGCACGCGAGGAATTGTTTAGTGTGAGTTCTTTCTCGATCACTTTCAGTTCGATGGTGACCAAGAACCTGCATTCAGAACAAAGCTCCAACCCACTCAGATGCCTCGAGAAAATTCTATACACCAAAGTGCTTTAAAGTCGATTGTGTGCCGCCCACAGATTGACTGAATCTGAGTTATTAGAAATAAACACTTACGTAGCTCTTGTGTTCCCTTCCTACGTCGCGTCGTACTGACCCCCCGAATGTACAGGCCTCGCGTCATCCGCTTAGGAGCATCCTCAACATCTTCCTTCTTTTATCAGTCACTAGAAGGCCGCCATTTTTATGGCACAGATGCCGTTCCACAGACGATGATAGTGATCAAAGTGGCCAGACTGAATTTCGGAAAGGGTCTATTCCTGAAGTTGACAATGAGGGTCCAGCGCGTGCCGTAGTCAGCTACCATGGGTGAAAGGTGCGCGTGCGATTGCGTTTAATAATGTGAGTTTTTCTTCTTTTTTTCTTAAAAATTTTTTTTTCTTCTTCTTTTTTGGTATCTTTTTCTTTCCCTTTGTCTTTCTTTTTTTCGTTCAGTAAAGAAGATTTAGTTGCGAGTCAGCGCTCTGTCCTGTCCGGTTTGTCTCTTCCTTATTGTATCTGTGCGCTGTTTTATTCCAATAAGTACAGAGAAACTGAATTTGTTCATAGTTGACATAACACCAAATCATCACACGTCATTTTACCCGCTAAATTTAGAGGGAATCGAATTGTTGCTAAGGTCACGTGACATCAATTTTCCCGCTGACACGATTTTACGAGCCGTTTCGTATCGTGCTTCTTGTTCGGCCATGAGAACATTTTTGTTCGTTTCTTGTACGTCCTCTGAAATTCATTATGGCCGCCCGACGCTGGGCTCTCGTGGGGAGGAGAGTGCTGGGCACATGGTACCTTCCATCTTTGAAAGTCAAAATTTCGGTCCCTTCCCAGAGTTTCGCTTGATTTTTAGTTTCTGAATTGTCTACGTTTTTGTGAAGTTAACAATCTTGATAAGGCATCCGCATCTGTCAGGTAGGCCCCGCCCGGTGAGATACTTCAAAGTCAAACTGTTGAAGCTCGTTGATCCACCTTGATAATCTTCCTTTAGGCTGAGTCATGTTGAGCAGGTCTGTGCGGACTTGATAATCTATGAACAACTTAAATATTGCTATCTCCAGGTATGAGCGGAAGTACCTCACAGCTTTGAGAATCACTAGTGCTTCCTTCTCAGTAGTAATCTAGTTCAATCCAGGCTTTGAAAATATGCAGCTGCAATAGCCAACGACTCGCATTTGGCGATGACCTTGCTCTGTGATGCCCGCTGGTATAAAACAGCTCTTCCTTAATAATGAGAGGTGTCCCTGTTAAGTTCAAAAGGGAGTCTGAAATCGGGTATATAACGAACCGGGCCAAAAGAAATTATCTTGACTAAGCTACGAAATGCTGTCTCACATTCGTCAGTCCACTAAACTCGACATCTTTCTGCATCATCCTGGTGAGGCACTTTGTTTTCAAGGCGTAGTCCTTAATAAATGCTCGAAAGTGTCAGTCCCAGAAAAACTCTAAAAAATGCACGTTGTATGGTGTGACCATTTTTGAAACTCTGATGACGGATTCGTGCCTTGGTACCTCTTCGTGAAACCATCAAATACCCGGCCCAGAAACTATTACCTTGCTCTAAAAAAACTCACTCCTTTTAAAATTAATTTTTTAGGGGGCCTCACTCAGTGCTGACAACACCTTGGACAGGTGTTCAACATGCTCCTCCTTTGATTTAGAATAAATTAGGACATCATCGAAGTACTCCTGGCAGAAGGTTCCAATGTATTGGCACAGAACTGTTGTCGTCATTCTCCGGAACCATGCGGGGCATTTTTTTAGCCAAGCGGTAGTCGGTTCTATTCATACAAACCGAAAGGTGTAGTGAAGGCCGTGTACAGTTTTGTATATTCGGCCAACGGTACCTTCCAGAAATGTTTACAGATGCTGATCCGCGTGAAAACCTCGCATCCGCCCGTTTCATTAATATTGCTGTCAATTCCTGGCATCGGCAAAGGAATCAGGGCTGTCTGTTGGTTGAGGGCGCGATAATCTGTACACAACCTGAAGGACCCGTCGTCTTTAGGGGCGATGGTCACTGGTGAGGCAAACGATGAAACTCAAGGTCGGATGATGTCCGCAACGAACATCGTCTGCAGTTCCTCTTTCAGCCATGGCTTCTTTTCTCTTGTAATGCGGTACGGCTTTTTACGAATAAAGTTCTTGTCGGCGAGTACGAAAGGTACTTGAAATTCGTTGGTGGCAGGAGGATAGACGGTGACTCAAAACAGTTCTGGATACTTCTGGCCTAACCTCTTGTTTTGTCCGAACAAGTTTCAGTTTTCGTCCTTAAAGGGGCGATGCAACAATTTTTGTGCTTTGCGCTAATACCGCTAAGAACGGATCCCTGACATTATTGACTTTTGAAACACGCGTTCGTTTTTCACCCCACGCAATAGAAGTCCCAGAAAAAAAAGAAAGAAAAATGAGCAATGTTCACCCCCTCCACTCGCAGCCAGAACAATCGGCCACGTAATCTGGAGCTGATTATATGCCGCCGATATTGATCATAGCCACGCGCTGGTCATTGGCAAAGCACAGGACACGCGCTGAGTTCCAGACATTGTTAGGGCTAGGCTATTGTCGTCGTTGCAGCGATTGGACGCGGGCCACTACCCGAATGCTTCTCGAGCTAGTAATTATCACGAGCCCAAATCGAGTGCCAATGCAATGATCAGGTTCAATCTATGAACCACATTCAAATATCGTCATTGGGGTGTACTGCGATCCCCACGTTACGTCATCAAATTTTGCAAAGGAGAGATTGAATGAACATGATCGCTTTTGTCCTTGAAATTACACCGCAACAAAGGAGTTTCTTGGCCAGTGGCGTTGCGTGCGAGTATCCTTGAGTCCCACTAGTGCCAGTAAGCTCGTCGTCTAAAGTGAAAAACATTCCAATTGAATATCGTTGCACCGCTCCTTTAAGTTTCTGGAAGAAGTGAACTGTCGGTATCAGGTTGTCTTTCCTCTGAGACTTCATCATTCCAAAAGATGTTTATCCTAGTTGTCTCATGTAAGGAATGGACAACACAAAGTCATATTCCACCCCATTCATAACTAGTGCTGAAGTCTCAGCCCATTGCCCTTGAAACACAAGTACAACGTTGATCCAATGATGAAGCTGTCGTTTTCCGTCATAAATTTGTACACAGACAGACTTTCTGCTGTAAACCATGAGAAGATTGGCCCTGGTTTTGTTGATGATAGAAATTGATGCTCCACAGTTCACCAATGCCTGCATTTTTCACCCATCCACTGTGATTTCGATGTGTAATAAACTCGAAGAAGACAAATAAACAGTCTTCAGGTTTGTCCTCGGGTGTGGCTGTTCACCCTCGTTTATTTGTTTTATTTATCTTCTGCCCCGTGCGAGGAAAGTTTTTCATAGGACCAGCCTGTGTTGCAACCAGGTTCATAGACCGGTTCCAGTCGTAATTACGCCGCTGCGGACGATCGAGTAGACAATCATGTTTCCTACCCATTGAGTCTTGAGTCATCCGACTGCTCTCTTGCTGATTCTTGTCACCCAGTGGGTCGGGCAGGTCCTAAATACACTGGAGTAGTGCTTCCGCCGACTTTGGGGATCTTACTTGAAGTTGATTTGCAGGTGTCGTGCAAGCCCGTGGGTGATTAGGGCTACTGTTGCAGGAGGTGGCAGTCCTGGTTCAGCAGGTTCAAGAAGACTTCTCTTCCAGTGGAGAGCCTGATCGGATTTTGACGAAAATCGCGCGGTCCCATCCCTCTACCATGTTTTCCTTAAACCTCTTCACAAATTTGCGTTTTCAATCGCTCCTGCTTGCCGCGAGGTGGTCGCTCAGATGCAGATCATACCACGTCTTGGCGATTCCATCAAGATAAAGACGCATGTTCATAATCCGATCTTCTAGGTTACCCAGTAGTTTTTTTCTGCGGCATACTCATAAAATCGATCCAGGCCTCCGTATTTGAAGAAAAACCATCGAATATTTCTGGCTTGGCGAGCCTCAAAAAGAGTTCGTTGTGGGGCTTTCAGTGCCGAGACGATCGCTCCCATTAGCTCGGTTTGCTGCGCCATTTTCAGTTGATGCAACTGCATTGACTCCATCAGGAGTGCTACAGTAGAAGCTGACGCGTCCGGGCGATCTAGGAAACCGAGGCTGGGTGTAGAAACAAGTCTTCAAATGCCGAAAGCTGGATATTCACCTTAGCCTACCCTTTGCTGATAAGTTCCTCAGGTGAGAGCTTGGCCTTTGAGGAACAAACTCGCTTAATTCCGGAGTGCTGACGTGTCCAGGCAGCCCTCGTTCATCATCGTCTTCTGAATAACATTCGAAGATCACTTCGTTGTCTGCCGTTTTATCCACGGTAAATGTTACCCACATGTTGGCTCCTGTTTGAGAATCCTGTCGACTCGGCCAATATGTAATAATCCCTAGATTGATATTACGAACTCGTTGGTTAATCTAACACGTCGATTTATCCTACATTATTGTATATACCGTACTCCTCTTTTTCTCATTCACTTCCCCCTTTTCGTCCTCATCGTCGCCGATCTGATCCGAACCCACTTCAATTGTGTTATGTAATTGTGTTACCATCTACCAAGCTCTCTCGTAATGTCCATATAGAGAACGACAACGAAAGTATAAAAACAAACCTTGCTGCAGACTCAACGACAAAGTTGCTAAACACGCAATAAATTAACAAAAAAATTGGGAAGGCTAACAACAACAAAAAAGCGGATATTTTAGCATGCACAGTGACCGCCGTTAAGGTTTTAACGAGAGAGTCAATAAATATGTTTGGGCCGAAAAACCCAACAACCCTTGAGCACTGCTCCGGGGAGCGCTCAGGCTTCGCCTAGGCCGACTAGCGTGACGTCACACGCGGGGCCCCCCAGCCTTTCTTCCCTAGGTGGCTTTGGCATGGACACAGTTGACGTGGTTACGGGAGGAACGACGGCGAAGGGGAGGGCAACCTCTCCCCGCTATCACGTGGGTGTGTTGCCTTCGGACATCGCCGTTTGTCGCCGTGGTCACAACAGCTGCCGCTGTCGAAACTAGCGCAGAACACCAATTGGACGCGAGTGCTCCGTCATCTTTCGGCTGGAACTCGCGTACTTGCTGATTAGATACGAGCAGCAACGGAACGCTAATGCCCACCACGTGCCCAATGCATGCGTATGCGTCCCGTGCTGTTCTCCGGTAGACCGATGTGCCGTAATGACATTACTCCAACGAAAATAGCGTAATTAAATTAGTGTTTTGCGGTAATTGATATTATATATTATTATATTTTCAACGCTGGTAATTCAGTAACACAATTAATTACTTTCAAGTAGTAATTTTGATAACGTTACTCATTAGCTTTGCGATTACGCTTTCCCCAAATGAACAATGTTCGTTTGCGAGCTTTAAGAAAAAAAAAGTCGAAAATGTGTGAATTCGTCTCATTTCTGCCCAACACCCCATACGTGGAACGCGACAGACGTACACTGGTGGGACAAAAGAAAACAGATGTAGAAAGTTTTTTTCTTATTTGAAGACATCGAACGAAGGCCATTAGTCCCGAAACTCAGGACAAGACAGATTCACGGCATTACTTCACCAGGACAAAACAAAGCTATAATGACAAGGGAACAGTCAACGCATTTTAAAAAATGAGACGACGGGACACGCTCATTGCCAGCCTTGTTGCTCTTTCACCAAACAAGGCGTTACCGTCGAGCTTTGGCCATTGGCTATCTGAAGCACATACGACGGCAATCAATAGTTAATTAATCTAAAATGCCCTATCAATAACCCAGTACGTTGTGTGCGTAAGCTTAGCCGTTGGCAAATATGTTTTTGTAGTTGGAATAAACGGTGAGCACCACATTGTTCAATAACACTTAGTCGGCCATTCAGAGAACTTTTCTTTCTACCGGCAAAACATTCCAAGCTGGAAGCCATTCCCAGCCAAGAGGGAATCAAAATTGAGTCGCCGTGACATTTTACTCACGTGTTGTTGTTGTTGTTGTTGTTGTTGTTGTTGTTGTCGTCGTTGTTGTTGTCGTAGTCGTTGTTGCGGTTGTCGTTGTTGTTTTCGTTGTTGTTGTAGTTGTCGTTGTTGTAGTTGTTGTTGCTGTTGTTGTTGGCATCGTGGTTGTCATGGTTTTTGATGTTCTGCTTGTTATAATCGCAGAAGTTCTCCTTGGCGTGACTGTCGTGGCGATCGGTGTCGTTACAATTTTTGTTCTTGTTAGGGTTGCAGTTGAGGTCGCTCGTGTGGTGGCTGTCAAGATTTTCGAGGTACTGCTTGATGGCATCGCAAATGTACCCGTCGTGCTGACGATAGCATCGCCCCCAAGTGGAAGCGGGTGGTAATGCCAATGAACCAGAAGCATCGTATATTGAGTCCTTTGGCTTTACTGTTGTCTCGTCCGTTCCAGATTCTGTTAAAACAACTGTTCGAGCAACTTTTATTCTGCATGGCGCTTTTAGAAAACAAAGTTAAACCAGTCTGATCACACTGACAGTGGGAAGAGGGACACAGAACGTGAAATAGTACACATCATGAATCGTGTGGGTTGTGCATAATGTCTGTTTTTGGTGGGAATAGAGCTGACCTGTGTGGGGCTAGCGCAACCACACACATCCGGCAGACGATAGATCAAAACATTGTGATGCCCCTGTCTTAGCATAATGAATCTGGTGTAAATATTTGACATTGTAAGTCAACTGTTAGATATACAAACACTCGAGCTCCGCTTAGCACGGTCGGGTAGTAGTTAGTCTAAAGTCGAATCCCTTTAGGTGAATTCTTCATTTGTATTTTATTGGTGGCCCCGAAGTACAGCCTCCTGCAGTATAAAAGAACCCCTGGGAGCGTGTTGCAGAAGTGGTGGCGTTCGGGGGCACTACGCTTGCTGCAGGCTATTCCTAAGTGATTTAAGGGGAAGCCACTCACTCGGTGCTTAACCGGGCTTGAACACGATCAACAGTTTTTGGTTTCGGTTTACTGGAAGTGCGCGCTTTATTGGCGTCATGCCCAGAGATATGGTCACAGAGGCTACAAACACACTACACTTTGTTTCACCTTATGTCCGAGCGCGGACGAAGTTATGAGCCAAAGGGCCAATCAAACAGCGGAAAAAGCGCAACGTTATGGCATGCTCTCAGCGCTTGATAGGTCTAGCCGGCGGAGGAGCACGCACAGAGAGACGGCGAATGCAGGCATTTTTTTATCAATGCAAAGAGCACGCCATGACGTTGTGCCTCTTTCGCTGTTTGATTTGCCCTTCGGCTTATAACGTCGGCCGCGCTCGGACCTAAGCTGGAATGAAGTATAATTATCACTGTTTTTTATCAGTTGTTTCTTGTGTAAAATGTTAGAACAGGCCTAGCCAAATAATTAATATAAAAGTTATACCTGAGTCCCATATTAAATGACACATTTCGTTGCAGCGCCCATTAATTGGTTAGAAGGATGGCACGGATTTCGCATTTTAAAATTTTCCGAATATTCGCCTTGACTCAGGCCGATCTCTCTCAGACAGCATTTGTGCGTTCGGTAAACATGGTCGTGGAGGCAACATGACAGTACAGCACAGACAAAGCAGCATGCGACAATAAAAAGAGCACGGTCAAAACAGCACGACACAAAAGCACGAGTCAAAACTGTCCGCGTCAAAATAGCACTGTGTCAAAACACCAGAGCGACAGAAGAACACGTGCCAAAAGAGCACGCGACACTTAGCACATCGACAAAACAGCACACACGTAAATACATGTTTTATTTCACTTGAGGACACAGTATTATCAGCACGCACCGAAATGTAAAACTTGCTGTTGACGTGTTCAGCTGAACATGCCTATTAGAATGTTATGGCATTTTGTTGGCGTAACATATTGTTATCTACCGCTATATGACATTATTTAATTACCTGCGCCGTTAAATTTGATTAGCTAGGCATAGCTTTACGTGCATATTCAGTAATATAAAGCCTTCCCCCCGTAGCCAAAGGTGCTAAATTTCTAAATGCCTTTTTAATGACTCGTTGACTGTTAAATCGTTAACGCTTCATATCAATACAAATACCGCACCCTATTTACCCAAAGAAAGAATGGAGATCACAGTCCTGGAGTTGAATAAAAGTGCAATTTATTTTTTTTACATTTACCTTTATTATACATGTTACATATTAGCTTGCATATGCAGTCAGAAAAGCGACAGCCCAAAAGAGTGCCAATGAGGCGGTGAGCTTCAAACTAGGACAGATCGTTCCGTAGTCTTTGCAACATTCTCGCGCATGGCTTTGAACCCAAAGGTTTGCATCCTATTGGGCCGTCGATCATATTCTGCTGGGTGAGGCTTTGCTCCGTCCTTAAGGCCTCGATGAGCCGGGATGGGTCAGGATGTTGAAACTCGAGCGAAGACTGAATCATCTGGTGCCATGCTTTTAGGTTGTTGTAACGGCAATGTATATGTTGAAGACCGAGCGGAACCTCACCCAACAGAAGATCGATCGACGGACAAAGAGAGCGTCCGATCGGGTTCAAAGCCATACGCCAGGTTTTCGCGTTTGACATTTGTTTACTGCATGTAAGCTATATGTAAAACAAGCGTGTAAATCAAATGAACTGTTTCTTTAAAAGTTGCACTAAACTCAGCATTTGTGATCTTCAATCTTCGTTTGGGAAAATTCTGTGCAGCATTTGTATTGATACATAAAGTTTATGGTTTAACAATCAATCAGTCACTAAAATGACGTCCAGAAATCTAGCTAAATTTGCTTGGTATGTGAAGATTTTATATTCCTTACCATGCAAGAAAAGCTATAAATAGGCAAAAAGATGACGGCGCAGATAAATATATAAATTCAAAAAAACGGTAGATAATAAAATGTAACGGTAATACACATGTTCTGCTAAGCACGTTATACTTCGTTTCACCTCAGCATGCGCTAGCTGCGAAGGCTGTGCAAACGAGAGTGGCTAGCATTCACTGCCTTCAATGGAGCCACAGTCATAGCCTCCTATATACTGACAAAGCCTGGCAGATCGCCGCGAGAAGCGGCCGCCGAAAGGGAAAAGGCGGACCGTCAGACAACGAATGAAAGGAGAGCTGGCGCCCCGCTGCGACGAGTCGCCGAAACACACTTCTTCCAAGCGAGCGAGTGTGTTTCGGGTCCTCGCCGTTGCAAAAGCTGTGCGCTGACATCCAGGTTCCCCTAAAGACCCTCTATCTTGGAACAGCGGCGCCATTCATTGTTGAGGAAATGCTCGAGACACGTGCCGCGCTTCACTTCTGGGCAAAACATAGCGTCTGAAATCTAGCTCAGTGCTGCGCTGTGCCGCCATGATATTAACCAGGGGCAGTACGTCGCACGTGCCTCTTGCATCGACACACTTTGCGATACTTTTAAAACATGAAGGAGCTTTAGGTTCCCCGAGAAATGGATATTTTTTGCTCTGTGCTACCAGATCCTCGAGCTCCAAATCTGCGACCGGGCACTCTATGGCTCCGTCGTCGAAGTGCCAGGCTTTGTGAGTATAGAGGAAGGCTATGCCATAGCCTCTGGAGCACTCGCTGCACGAGCGCTCGTGCAGGCGCCAAGGCTTCATCAAAAGCAACTAGATCGCGCTTTAAGCATGCGCGGTTAACAACAGTCACCAAGTAATTTAGGCGGGTGCTGATAATAATTAATGTGCCCTACAGAGCAAATCATGCAATTACGTGCGTGCTGTTCTTTTTCCCCTTTCTCTTTCGCCACCGGCTCTTCTGTCACTCTGCTGTTTTTAAGCCGTGCCGTTTTGTCGCGTGGTGTTTTGACGCGTGCTGTTTTGACAGTACTGTTTTGTCGCGTGATTTGTTTGTGTTGTGTCCTGTCCCGTCCCCAGCCGTGGCATGACGCTGACGAAGTGCTCTCCGTCACGAAACTGAAACTAATAAGCGTGTGCTACGCTTTAAAGCCACTACGCAGAGTTCCAGAGTGCGTGAAGGTATTTCTAAAAGCCCCTTCGCGAGCCCTGAACTTTGTTGCTTCTACGCCGAAGTCTTCTCGAGCAGGACCATGCCTGTGTCACTGCTATGCCCTGCATTAGAAAAGCTATCCTCCGTTCACCCTTGAGCTGAGACATAGCCTCCTATATACTAAAAAAACCTGGAAGATTGCCATGAGAAGCGGCCGCCAAAATGGAAAAGATGAAGCGGCAGACAAAAGATGAGAGGAGAGCCACGTTACTGGCGGCCCGCTGCGGCGAGACGCCGAAACGCAGCGTCACGCAGTTGCCGCGTGACCCTGCAGCGAGATGCGAGCACCCGAAAGTGTGTTTCGGATCCTTGAAGCTGCAAAACCTGTGTGCGAACGTCCAGGTTCCGCAAGTAATGGCTCTTTGATGCTATGTGCTACCAGATCCTCGCGCGGCCCCTCGTGGTAGAATGGAATCGCCCGCAACGAGCACACCGCCCCCGCCAGCCACCGTCTCGGCCACGCGGTGCCTGTGGGACTTTCATATTGCAAAAAACTGTACATATGCATTTTTAAATAAATTTAGCCTACTGTAATGTTGAAGCGTGACGGCCCATCGTTCCATTTTTTCATAAAAAAATCATATGAGCACATTCGGTGTAAAAAGTAAGCTATTTATTACCACCTACTGTCCTTTGTAAAACGATGAAACTTGTTGAAATGAGGAAAACAATTGTTGACCGGAAAAGACGAGCAACAAGTTCAAAGCGACATGCAAAGACATTGCAAATAACGAGCAAATAATCACGCACGAGAGCAGTGGGCTTAGTTCAGGGTGCCGACATTACACCGCAACATTAAAACTTGTGGGACTACTTGTACAAATCATAGCACTGTCTTGAATGATGATGGGCTCTATCCTGCCTGATCACACAGTGGTTTGATCATACAAACACTGCGCATGGTGAGGGAGTCGAATCGTCGCTTTCTGCCCTCAGCCTCGAGCAAAAAGTCTGATATTTTTTTCAACCAACTTATAAAGGCAAGAAATAGAGGTCGAGAGGTGCGCATACGTAGTGCTTTACATAAAAATGCTGTATTGCTGCATACAAAAGAGCTAACACGAACGTCAAAGAATACGCTGGATAGCACAGTAATTTGAAATATTGAAGCAGATACTAGCTCATAGTCAAAACAAAGTATAGACAATAGATAAACTAGGCTTCGTATGTCGGCTTCCAGTTCCCGAATCTCCGTTAAGTGATGCCACTTTGTTTCTGAGTGGGCGACGCTGGCCACTGTTAAGATTCGAAATTAATACTCTCTCAACTTTGGACAGGGTGTCAGGAAGTTCCGGCGAAATTCTTTTGTTCTTCTGTGGAAAGTTTTAACATTCTCGTAGGACAGGAAAAAGCGTTCTACGTGATTTCAGATGAAATTTTAAATATCTTGGAAACATGTTTCTAAACACCAAGGAGGCTGAAGAGCCGCTACTCTCAAGCGTAGTTTATTTAGGGACCCTGGAAGACAACAACACCACCAATCAGAACTGCGTCAGGATGCAATCATTTAATATGAGGAAGGACCTGAGGCACGAGAGACCGTTTTCTCTATCAACCTGTTCCTGTTCCACGTAGTAGAGCTTTAGTAAAGGCAGATGCTTTGCCCACGACAACTTACCTGAAATTGAATAAATGACGATGAAAGCTCCAGCAATCAGGACAAACAAAAGGCAGAGGAAGATGATAATACTGTACTTTTTTCTCCTAAAAAAAAAAAAAAAAAAACTGACACTGTATCTTCAGCACAACATCTACGACATTTAGCGATCTCGTGAATCTTGCAATACAAAACTGGCCACAGTACTAGAACGCTCTTTCACCTGTTTTAAGCTCAAGTTTTGTTTGTACAAATGCAGCACACCCGCCCCCCCCCCCCTTCTCTGTACAGTGTAAAATATATAGGCAAAAAAAATTAAACATTACTTTTTTAGTCGTGAGGAAGTTACAATGTGTGAGCCATGACGGAACAAACTTCAGTCGCGATTGTCTGTGTCTATAGAAAACTACGTTTTCTAAACAAGAATTGCTTCGGACAAACTTTTATAATACTGAAGCACTAATTATTACACAAAATTACATAAAATACAAGCTGACAATATATTACTCGATGCTGCGAGAGAGTGTGGGATCCTAAGACAGTTATTGCTCTATTCAGTTGCTTCTTTCACTCAAACGCGTACAATGTCAAAAATATGTTTTAAAGCAATTCACTTTAACATTGCATAACACTTGCTGTAACTCTAAGATCTGGCACACCGATATAATTATCAACTTAATTCTTACGTAGGAGAATAATTCCTTCCAAATAACGATTATTTATTGAACCTTATTAGGTGCATTATTGTAAATGTCGCAGGACGTCATATTTTCCAGATATTTCTGCGTCATAGAGGCTAACAGAAGATTAAATAAATAAAGGCACTCCTTTCATTCATCGCCCCAACGCCCATTATTACAACGCAGCGCTATATTAACCCTGAGCGGGACCAATTGAAACCCTTCTGTCGATCGATGGTGAGGTAATGACAAGGATCACGTCACGAGGCCAGGTATTTTCTCCACTTTGGTTTGCTTTGCTTGTGCGCTTTAGCGCGTAGCAGCAGAAACTGTCTACTACGTGCATTTTGTTTCAGCTATCACGCAAAACGTGAATAGGACGAAACCTAAGAACAAATCCGAATACGCCAAGGGAATCTATCGGGAACTGAGCGTAGGTTACGCTGGAATCCTTCGTTAACTTCATGGCCGCCAACAAGGCTGGGGTACATCCCCGTGGAGATCAACGAGCTTGCTTAGACGTGTTCCTTCCGCGCCTCCCGACTTCAAGCAGCAAATTAATGGAAATACGTACTCTAAACTACAATTCTCGGTAAAGGCGGCTCAATTAACGGGTTCACGAAGCAACGACAACAATCACAATGACTTCAGCGATTTCTCAAGTCGGCGGGAAGGCCTAGCAAAATGGGTCGGAAGGCCCAGCAAGGCCCTCGTCGCTACTTGGCTAAGACCAGCGGCCTCGTTGAAAAGATATGCACGGGGGACCTCTTTTTTCTTTTAATTGGACTTATTTTATATGTGAACCTTTACCTACATCTTCCGGCTACATCTTCCGGCTATTATCTCTTCGTCGTTTCCATGTCGTTTTTGGAGAGTTGTGTAGTGGTGGTGGACGTTCTCGTCGCAGTGACACACTCAATTTTATTCGCTGCTTTCTTCCACGTAAAGCTCGAAGAGACACGCTATGGATTACACTCGCATCATGTGGTTCGATCCCCTTCACTTTTAGTGTCTCTCTTAAACCTCACGAGCAAACTTAAAAAAAAAAAAAAAAAAACCGGCGAAAGAATGCCAAGTTCAACGCCTGCTCGGTCATCCTCGCGATTGGTTTCTATTCGCTATATCTCTTTCCTACAAACTAAAAAAATAAATAAATAAACAGCTCGACCCGGGAAGCATGCCGCCCCAGAATCTGCCTTTCTGGTCACTTGTCAAGCCTCCAAAGCCACGACGATGACCGATTTGTTTGTGGTAAATACGATAACACGAAACCCTGTCCAATGGGTCACTGAATCCTGTTCCGTAGTCCGCGACGTCAGTGTTGTCGTGCTGCTCAAGTTTAATTTTGGCGAGCAATACACCGACAAAATTAGATCAAAAGCAATTCCAAACTTCGTTCAAACTAAGGACCCAAGACAAACATGGCGCTAACTTTTATCTGAGCTTTAATAGATCTGGCAACGCGTATAAATAAATATCTTGCCCGAACCTACAGTAAAGGAAGGAAACAACATTGAAGAAGGACGGCACATGTTCCTCGAGTCATCTTCGCGCACGGCTGTTCTTCGATCTACAAAGAAACGTGCATTCCTTTACCAACAAGCAAGTGAAGGGACACTAACACATTCTGACCCCGCTTGTCCAGTAGCGCGCTTCTGAAATCTCACGCGTGTACTTGTCCTTTGTCTGCATATGACAGTGCATCTTTCAAAAGTTAGAGTACAACCTGTGCTGTTTGTTACACGTTCAAATGAACTAGGAACTAACAACTTCCAAAAGAAACCATTTCGAGAAACTGGGATATTAGTAGAATTATCAATATAGTCATTTTCGCATTTAGTGACAAAACATCACGTGACCGGCGACATGTTTACAATTAGTTTGTTTCCAAGTTTCGATGTTACATATTTAAAATTTTCTACCCACCTCATTACTGTTTTTACTGTTATGTACCGTTAAGTATCTAGTGTTATTTTCAGAAAAGGAACGTCTTTAAAGAAAGAAAAAAAAAATGAAAGCCGTTTACAATTCCCTGTAACGCCGAATTTAGAGCGCAGCTCTTGCGTAGGAGGAGGGAAGTGTACTGAGGAAAGGGTGTACCCCTCCTCCCTCCTCCTCACCTCCACATCCTGACTGCTACTCCTAACTCCGAGCGGCGTCGCCGTCGCTTCACGAGGGGTACCGTGACCTCACGGGGGTCACGTGACGTCACCGGGGTCACGTGGCCTCACGGGGGTCACGTGACGATACCGACGACGTCATCACGATGACGTCATTGTTATCAATACTGGTGACGTCTTCGTCACTGATGACGTCATCGGCATCGTCACTGCTGACATCATCAGTGACGCCACTGGCGACGTCATCGGCATCGGCATCGTCACTGATGACGTCATAAGTGACGTCACCAGTGACGTCACACGTCCCATAATGCACCGCGCGGTTACGCCAACGGCGACGCCGCTGAAGCCGGAAACGGGCGCCTAAGAGCTGCGCTCTAAAAATTGAGTTTACTTAACTGGGTCTTTTTTCTAATTATATATAGATAACGTTCTAATAAAAGTGAATAGATTATACGATATCTTCGATATCATATAATGTCCACGACACCTTGTTAGGAAAGTTGCCGTATTTTGTAGGGAATTGTTTTTATCGCTCTTGCTTTTGTCGGGGGATGTAGAGCCAAACCCTGGTGCCACTACTGAAGAAATACTTAACCAGCTTCTTGCTGGTCAAACGGAGATACGAAATAACATTAAGGAAATCAGGGAGAAACAAGGGAGTTTGGATATCTTCATAAAGGACGTATTGACTAGACTGGACAAGGTTGAAAAGGATGTGCTTTCGTTGCGCGGAGGAGACGCACGAACCGCTCCCCTTCCACAGGCAATCAATGATCTGAAGCGTTCAATCAAATTACAGGAAAATAGGCTTGTTGACTTAGAAGACCGGTCTAGAAGGAATAATCTTGTTATTTTTGGGCTTAATCAGCCATCTGGAGAAACAGCGGAATCCCTTAAAAACCACGTCCTTACTGAAATCTTCCAGTCCAAGTTGGGAGTGACGGTTCACACTGTTGACCGGATGCATCGGCTTGGACGAAAAGAGGGATCGAAGATAAGGCCGGTGATTTTGCACTTCGGGGACTACGAAGAAAAGATGACGGTACTGAAAAATTGTAATCGCTTGAAAGGAAGTAAGATTTCTGTTCAGCAGGACTTTTCTAAAGAAACGCTCAGAACAAGGAAGTCGCTTTGGGAAAGCGCAATGCCTAACAAAAGAAATGGCGATAAGGTTTTTTTAGTACGCGACAGGCTGTATATAAATGGAGATATTTACTCTTGGGATGATATCAAACGGACACGTGTTCTACTTTTTACAAAAAGCGCGCCTGTGCCCGACCACCCATCACGCCAATCAAGAGAAGAGTTTCGCCTTGTGTCTTTTAATGCACGGAGTATTTGGAATAAACTAACAGATTTTGAAGCCATGCTACTTGACCTGGACCCTCACGTAACGCTGATAACAAAAACTTGGTTGCATTCAGGAATAGATGATAGTGAAATAATTCCGCCAACTTATAAAATATATCGGAACGACAGGCCGTCTCGAGGGGGTGGTGTTGCTATTGTCTTAAAAGATGATATAAAAGCATTTTTGCTGCCAGGCATACCCAACCACGAGAGCTTATGGTGTAAGATAGACTTTTATGGGAACAGTGTAGTCCTGGGTGTTGTTTACAGAACCCCTAATTCCAGTATAAAAATTATAGAAGATCTCAGTGACTACTTGGTTCGTTTTCGTAATGATCGTGTGCGGCTAATTTTAGCCGGCGATTTTAACTTGCCGCACATTGATTGGCCAAACATGAGACCAACAGGTTTGCAAACTCGCGATTCCGAACTGTTACTGGATTGTGCATTTTCGTGTGATCTAAATCAAGTAGTCTCATCGCCGACTAGGGTGGGCTCCACAACAGATACTATGTTGGATTTAATTTTTGTTGGGCGCCTAATATCGGATTACACTGTTGATGTGCAAAACGGACTGTCAGACCATAAGTTGCTGTATTTCACGTCAAGCTTTGTAAAAAATAGTCATGAGAATGCAACACAAAAATGTGTGGTTAAAAATTACAACGCCGCCGATGATGTTAGTATTTTAGACTATTTGGAAACTCATTTTGATTATTTTAGCCAGGAATGTGAGGTTGAAACCTTGTGGACCATATTCAAAAATATTTGTAATCACTGCATCAACACGTTCATCCCTGACAAAATAAAAAAAATCGCGAAGAAATAATCCATGGATAACGAGGGAAATAATACAAGTAAAACGCAGGCTTCAGCGGAAAAGGCGGAACCACCCTCAGGAGCGTTTAGATATTTCCAACAAGCAGCTAGAATTAAAAGAAAAAATTAGGATTGCGAAGGATACATTTTTTTCGGGCACTCTTGGCAACGTTCTTAAAGAAGCACCCAGTAAGTTCTGGAAGTTCTTATCTGGGACAAAGAAAAAAGAAGTTGAGTGTATATCGGTTGGCGGCTGCCAAGTAACTGATCCTAAAAAGATTGCGGAAGTGTTTAATCAGTACTTTCAGTCTGTTTTTAGTGTTCATAGGCCAACGGCAGGCAATGAAGCAAGTGAGTCACGCTCGCTGATGGGAGAGCTCTCTTTGAGTCAGGAGGGTATCTTTAACCTTTTGCTTAATCTAGATATTAAGAAAGCAAGTGGACCAGATAATATACCGTCGGCATTTCTTCGGCGATATGCCGAGTGGATGTCTCGTTACTTGTACATTATTTTTGACCTGTCATTGCGAACGGGATCCTTCCATCAGACTGGCGTTGTGCACGCGTCGTGCCTGTTTTGAAAAGTGGGGATGCACAAACTGTGTGTAATTACAGGCCAATATCCCTTACTTCCGTTAGCTGTAAAATGCTCGAGCATATTATTAGCAAACATATTATGGACTATTTGGAAACCGATAATTTGCTCACAAGTGCACAGCATGGCTTCCGGCATGGGCTGTCGACGGTCACCCAACTGGTTACAATATTTCACGATTTCGCACTAGCAATTAATAAAAGAAAGCAGCTTGACGCAATTTTTTTAGATTTCGCAAAGGCGTTTGATAAAGTACCGCACAACAAACTCGTACAAAAACTCTACGCGATAGGAATGAGAAGCAGCCTAGTAGAATTCATTCATTCATATCTAACGAATCGCTCCCAATTTGTAGAAATTACCCACCACTCTTCAGGTCCCTTGCCGGTCACATCGGGCGTCCCGCAAGGCTCAGTTCTCGGACCCATTTTATTTCTTATTTATATAAATGACATTGCTGCAACTGCGGGTGAAGGGGTTAATATACGGCTTTTTGCTGATGATTGTGTGGTCTATAAGGAAATAGAATCCACTGAAGATCAAATTAAACTGAACGGAACTCTTCAAAACATATTCCAGTGGTGCGAGGATTGGCAAATGCCATTAAATTTGAATAAATGTACAGTGCTCAGAGTGACAAATAAAAAGACAGTAAAAACATTTCTTTACTCAATTGGCAGCGTTAGGCTTGGGGAATCAACGCAAGTAAAATACATCGGTGTGACAATTACAAAAAACTTGAGTTGGGACGCTCATATTTCCAATGTGTGCTCCACTGCACTCAAGACTCTGTGGTCTCTAAGAAGAAAGCTACCGTTAGCCCCGCCCTCTGTTAAACTTAGCGCTTATAGAACATTAGTAAGGCCACATTTAGAGTACGCGTGCGTGCTTTGGGACCCGTACACACAAAGGAACACCGAAGAACTAGAAAAAATGCAAAAACTAGCAGCAAGATATATTTGCAATAGATTCAGGCGATTAGACAGTCCATCACAAATGTTAGACACACTTCAATTAGATTCTCTTCATTTACGTCGAAAACACTTGAGACTGAAGTTGTTATACTTGTTTTACCATGGACACCTGAAGGTTGACGTTTCCCCCTACCTAACACCTGTTTTACGTCGCGACACACGATTCAATCATGGTAGATTACTGGAACCATATCGCAGTAACAATAACACTTTCAAAAACTCATTTTTTCCAAAAACAATAACTGATTGGAATGGACTCCCAAAAGAGATCGTCGACAGCTCATCGCCGGATGACTTTCTTGAACAGCTACGAGCTCTACAACCTGACGGTTTGATTTTATTTGATTTTATTATTTTGGTGTTACAAGTGTTGTTTCATTGTATTGAAGTTTTGCCTTTTTCATAATGTCGTGTACTATGTATTACACGTCCACCCCTGCCGGGGCCCTAGCGGGGCCTGCAGTATTGTTAAATAAATAAATAAATAAATAAATAAATAAAACGATCTACTAGTCTGCTAATTCTAAGAATAGAGCTGCGTTTTTTTTTATTGGTCAAGGTAAACTAACACAATATGCGATGACAAGTCAGACCTACATACAAGTGCTCATAATTCAAAAATTAAACATTTCGGAAAAATGTGCCTGGTTAGGTGACTATTAAAAATTGAATCTGGAGGTACTCTAACCAACTGTGTTTGAATAACTCGACGTTTCGCGGCCTGCTCGGTCACTTGTTCACGGGAGTCTTATTTGGCTGGGTGTTCATCTTTCTCTTCTTCTCCTTGTCGTTACCGTTAAAATCGTCTTCTTTTTGTGACTCCTCGAAGTCCGAGATTATAACTCTTTGGGATGGTACCAATCGGCAGGTTCAGGTTGCTCTTGGTATGCTGGATCTGCTAGAACTGCATAAAGCGAATTGTTTTTTTTTTCAGTTTCTTTTGGTGTTCTGGACGGAGCTGATGTCGAAGTCGATGATGTGGTTGTCCTTTTCTGCATGTTCCGCTGGAGCGTTTTCTCCCATGGCCTTCTTTTTACATCTTATTTGTGTCTGCGTAGACATTAGGGGAAGTTCTTGGTTTCTCCCACATATGAGGCGTTGCAATCGGCGGAAGGAATGCGATAAACAAGGCCTTGTACATTTTCTTTTCGCTGACACTCTTTTGGTAGAGGAAGATGATGGCCATTGGTCGAGACAGGCTTGTGTGTCACTACTATGATTTTATTGTTAGAGAGAACGGGTGAGAACGTCGCTCGTGCATCGGAGGTACGGGACGCATATGCGGCTGGAGAGATGGTTTTTCCTACTGCAGATGGGGGACGACGTTTCTTGTAGATATTGTTGACGATTCTTGTCGGATATACGTTTTTTCGTAGGTCCCGTTTTATAATGTCAACTTCAAGTTTAAGTACCTTATCTGTCGAACACACCGAGATTGCACGCTGAAATAGTGCAGAAACTACTGAAATATTGTGTGATGTAGGATGGTCAGGTAAGAAAAAAATTAGGTATCATTCGGTGTGCGTTGGTTTTCTATACACCTGGCATGTTAAAAAATTGCCTTTTTTTTCGAAGAAACAGCCAGAAATGAAATGCAATCGTTAGATTCACGTTCTACTGTGAATTGAATATTTGGTTTGAAAGAATTAAGGTGTATATATAGGCGGTCAACTTCGCTAGTTTTCAAAACGCAGAAGCAATCATCTCTGTAGCGAAAAAACATAGTGGGTGCCGGAAGGAACGTACTCAATGCCTTTTTCTCGATGGCTTTCAGTGTGAGGTTGGCTGCCGTGAAAGACACAGCAGCGCCCATGGCGGTGCCACAACTGTGCTTGAAGAAACTATCAGCGAAAGAGAAGGAGGTGTTCGTCAGGCACAGCTCTAGTAGGCGGCAGATCTCGTTCACGGGTTGCTGGGTTCTTTAAGGGAGAGTCGAATGTGAGGTAATTTCCGTTCTGATGACGGACATTGCGAGCTGAATGGGGACACTTTAAATAGAGACAAGAAGAAACTTGTTTCTCTTCAAGGTCGCTGCGCCTTACCTGAGACATCTAGGAAAGTTTTGGTTGTTTGAAAGTTTACTCTCCCATCGAGATCCTTATGTTGGCGAAAGGAAGAAAATTCAACTTTACAACTGAGCTTACTCCTCTGGCATTGATTGCAGCTTCCGTTGAAGAGGGTTCACAGAAGCTAGAGTCTGACGTCCGCGAGGAAGCCCGCTTAAAACCCATTGGTGTACAATCCAAGATAAACCCAAGGAGACATCTGAACGACAACGCTGAATAAACATCCGCCATCGGAAAGCTAAGGGAAGATAACAACATCGTGATCCTTCCAGCTGACAAAGGAAATACCACCGTGCTGTTAGACCGCGCAGACTACGAAAAGAAGGTGCTCGAACTCCTGAACACGAATGCCTACAAGACTGTAGTGAAGGACCCAACATCAAAAGTTCATGCAGTCCAAAACAAGTCTCCTATTTCTATCTTTGTTAAATATCCAAAACCTCGAGCCCTCTACCTGAACCTCCATTGCCGAAACGGCTGCCCACCTGCGTTTTACGGCATACCAAAAATTCACGAACCAGGAATCCCTCTTCGTCAAATACGACGTGACCGCTTCACGACGTGACCGCTACGGGCTTCGTATAACTGCCTTCTGTTGTAGCGCGAGAACCAAGCGCTGAGCTATTAGCGCGAGGGGCTTTGACATCAAGCTCGTGACATGGGCCCCGTTCGTCTCGCGCATGAGACATTATCGTTTTGTAATCTCTCAGAACAAGCTGGACGCCATTAAGGTTCTTCGGGTATGGATCGTCGTGCTTCGTCGTGGTTATCACATTGGTGACGGGGATCGGTTTCGCCAGCAACGGTCAGCCAAGCGTCGCGTAAGGAAAGCGACCGCAAGTAATGGGAAGCCGTCAACGTTCAGAGAAGGCAGCCGGGGACCAGGCATCAGCAGTGGAATTCCAACGCACGTCGGGAAAAGCAGCGAGAAGATAAGTACCTGCTCGGACGTTTCTTGTGCATATTGAAGTCATGTCGCGACTAGGGAGACTCGACGAGTACGACCCAAAGATCCAGGACTTTGAATCTTACCTGGAACGCTTTGAACTTTTCGTCAGCGCAAATGAAATACCTGCAGCAAAAAAACTAGCGGTGTTTTTAACCCTAATTGGGGCAGAAGCATACGAAGTCCTGAAGAACTTGGTAGTTCCCGCACTTCCAGGGCAAAAGACGTAAGAAGAAGTCAAGGCTCTTTTAAGGAACCACTACAGCCCGAAGACTTCAGTCATACCCAAGTGGTTCAAATTCAACCGTCGGATCCAATTAGACCACTGGAGTGTGGAGGACTTCATTGTCGAGTTGAAACACCTCGCTCGAAAGTGCAATTTTGAAGTATTCCTTCAGGATGCGCTGCGTGACAGATTAGTGGCAGGTATCCGGTGACAGGAAACTCAAAGAGCTCTGTTTGCGGCGGATGACTTAACGTTTGAAGGCGCATGCAAGATCGCTCGTGGCAGGGAGTTGGCCGCCAAGCAAAGCGCTGCCTTACAAGTACGGAGCCGAAGCGATGCTGTGAACACCTCTGTCAACACCGTTAAAACGGAAGCGAGGTCGAAACCCAAGACAAGGAGTTCGACATGCCGAAAGGACACAAAACAAAAATTTGAGCACTGTGGCAAGGCAAATGCGTCAGATAGTTGCGGGTACAAGACCTACACCTGTAAGCGATGCTCACAAGTGGGCCATCTTCAGAAGATGTGTCGAGTAAACCAAGAACCACTGACGACACATCTAGTATCTGAGTCATCAGCGGAAGACGAGTACATTTTTCACAACTGCACAGTGGATTCGACGATAAAGAAGGGCTACATGGTGACTGTGAACGTCGAAGGAAAGGACTTGCAGAGGCAGGTCGACACGGGGGCCACTGTCACCGTAATACCGGAAAGCGTGTACAAGTCCACGTTTTCACACGTCAAATGTGAGTCAACGCCACTCGTGTTAATAACTTACACAGGACAGAGAATGCAGGTCTTAGGACAGTGTGACGTTACTGCAGGCTATGGAGGGCAATCTGCTTATTTGCCCCTTATCTTGGTTCGTGAGTGTGAATGGAAGCTTAATGTGCTTCTAGGATGGAGCTGGTTAGACAAGTTGCTGCTGAACTGGAATTCTATTTTCAGCTTAAGCGCAGAAGACAGGGTGGCTAACCTACGCAGCAAGTTCTCGCGCGTTTTAGAGCGCAGCTCTTAGGCGCCCGTTTCCGGCTTGAGCGGCGTCCGCGTAACCGCAAAGTCGCGTGACCCCCCAAGGTAACGTGGCCCCCAGGTCACGTGACCCCCCCCCCCCCCCCCCGAGGTCACGTGACCCCCAGGTCGCGTGGCCCGGGGGTCACGTGACCTCCGGGCCACGTGACCCCCTTTACGTGACGCGGTTGAAAAGCAGTTGTCTGAGCTCGAAACGTAAGGCATAATCCAGCCAGTGAGTTAAAGTGATTGGGCAACTCCGCTGGTAGTGGTGCCAAAAAAAAGAAGGCAACAAACTGAGGCTATGTGGTGAGTTCAAGGTCACAGTTAACCCAGTACTGAAAGTTGACCACTAACCGCTTCAACTGCCAGAGGAGTTATTCACTGTGGTTTGTGATGGCAACGTGTTTTGCGTGCTGAATTTATCCTCGGCATACCAGCAAGTGTTGCTAAGCCCAGAATCCAAACCCATCCTGACGGTGAACACCCATAAGGGACTCTATCAGTACAATAGACTTCCCTTTGGTATCGCCAGCGCCCCAGCTTTGTTCCAGTCCTTAATGGATAACGTGTTGATGGGCCTAAGCAATGTAGGTTGCTACATTGACGACGTAATTGTCACAGGGCGAGACATAGACAATTGCCGAAGTACACCTGAGTGCGTCTTGGAAGGATTGAACGAGCAAAAAATTACCCTCAAGCAAGAAAAGTGTAAGTACTTCAAAACTCGGTGTCGTATCTCGGACACAAACTGACCTCAGAGGGTATCTACCCAACAGAAGGAAAAGTGAAGGCAATCATCCAGGCACCAGAGCCCACAAACACCACATAGCAAAAAGCCTACCTGGGACTGCTAAATTATTACGGAACATTCTTGAAAAATGTGGCGTCAGTGGTAGAGTCGATGTACCGGTTACTGAGGAAGGGCGAAATATGGGTTTGGATCAAGACGTGCAGCGATGCGTTCGACGCCACGAAGCACCTGCTGATCAACAGCCGCGCGCTCACATATTACGACGTACGCAAGCTGCTCGGTTTGCAGTGTGATGCGTCATCGTACGGCGTTGGAGCTGTCATTTCCCTCGTGCTGCCGAATGGCGAGGAGCGTCAGATTGCATTCGCTTTGCGAACACTGACACCTGCAGAAAAGAATTACGCGCAGGGAGAAAGGGAGGCTCTCGCTCTTATATTCGGCCTAAAGATATTCCACAATTTTCTGTTTGGTCGACAGTTCGTTTTGTATACCGACCAACAGCCACTTCTATTGATTTGGGGGCAAAAGAAAGCAACTCCTTCCCTAGCAGCTGCTAGGATGCAAAGGTGGTTCTTGATTATGTCAGCGTACCAGTACACTCTTAAATACCGTAAGGGCACTGCAACAGAATTGGCTGATGCCTTGTCTAGGCTACCTGTCTGTTCGACGTCCAAAGAGGCAGTTGAATGTCTCTCGGTTTGTGAGTGCACTCCCCTGACAGCCCGAGATGCGGCAAAAGCCACGGCACGAGATGCCACACTTTGCGAAGTTCTAGAGTACACCAGATCTGGCTGGCCAGGAGACGTCGCAGACGAACTACAACCGTACTACGTCCGACGTCTCGAACTTTCAATTGAGCAGAGCTGTCTCACTTGGGGATAGCGGGTTATCGCACCCGAGACCTTGAGATCACCAGTTCTGACATTGATTCATGAGGACCACCCCGGCACCAGACAAATGAAGATGTTAGCTAGAAGCTTTATTTGGTGGCCTAAATTAGACAAAGCTGTCGAAGAATACGTGAAGCAATGCAAGCTGTGTCAGGTCGTACAGCCGTCGGTGCAGCCTACACCACTGCACCCTTGGCCATACCCTTCGCGGTGTTGGCAGAGGGTCCATATTGATTTCGCGGCAAAGGGTACGCATAACTTTCTTGTCCTAGTGGACGCGTATTCCAAATGGGTTGAATTTTGGTTGATGAGCACTACCACTGCAACTCAAACAATAACCAAACTTCGCAGTGGCTTCGCTGCCTTCGGTTTCCCCGAAGAAATTGTGAGTGATAACGGGCCACAGTTTGTATCTCAGGATCTGGAACGCTTCTTGACTAAAAATAACATTACACATACAAAGACGCCGCCCTACCACCCAATTTCAAATGGGGCTGACGAACGTCTTGTGCAGACTACAAAGCGGGCACTGCTAAAGCAAGTGCTGTCTCACGCTGAGTCGGGGAAAAACGAATCAGGGCAAGAAGGGCTAGACAGCTTCTTGATGAGTTATAGAAACACCCCTCATTCGGTGACTGGAAAGACTCCAGCTGAACTCTTCTTGAAACAACAACCAAGAGTGAAGTTGTCTTTCATCAAGCCCGACTTTGTAAACGACATGACTGAAAAACAGCTGAGCATGAAACAGCAGTGCGAAAAGCAATTGGGCACAGACCGCGCATTTTATCTGGGGGAAAGAGTGTGCGTAAAATGTGTGCGAGGTGACAGCGTTCCCTGGGAGGACGGTGAAGTGACACAAATTGTAAGTCCGGTGACATATATTGTGCGTGTGGCCGGTCAAACGCAATTTGTGCACGCTGACCACTTGCGCCGTTCTTCAACACGACCAGATGAAGCTTCCTTCTTGCTTCGGCGACACGATCAATCGGACCCGACTCACCGCATGAGCAGCCACCTGTGATGACGAGAACACATGACCTGGACAACGAACCGATGTCCGATATCGCGAGATGTGCAACACCTTCGAGGACTGACTCGGTGACGTCTCTTCCAGTTGCGACGCCGCCTACTTGGTCTCTTTATCCACAAACATCGGCGAGTTGATACAACACTAGCCAAGCTGCGTAAGGTAGGGGACCAGGTGGGCCGAATGGTCCGCCGGGTTTCTAACAAACGCGGGGGGTTACGGTGCAAAGACGCCTAGCGGCTGGCACACGCGTTCGTGACCAGTCGAGTCCTCTACTCGACTCCTTACCTCCACCTGCGCAAGTTTGACGAGACCGCCCTTGAGGTGCTTCTCAGAAAGATGTACAAGCGTGCCCTCGATCTTCCGATGAACACGTCCAACCAGTGCCTCATGGGCCTGGGGATGGTAAACACTTTCACGGAGCTCCAGGAGGCCCACTTAACCAATCAACATACAAGACTTTCAAAGACGCCGTCGGGACGCCACCTATTAGCCCGACTACACATCCATCACCTAACATTGACAGAAGATCGCGTACGCATCCCCGAAGTCTGGAGATACGCCCTGCACGTGCGCCCTCTTCCAGCCAACATGACACGTGACGACCACAGTGGCAGGCGCCTTGCGCGGGCGGAGGCACTGGCCCGCCACTATGGGTCCAAACACGGAATCTTCTATGTGGACGCCTCCGGCCCTCACCATGGGGGGTGGTACACGGCTGCAGTCGTCCACCAAAACGTCCTGGTGAACGGCCTAACGTTCAGAGCTCAAGACATAACACATGCGGAGAAGATCGCCATCGCTCTAGCCGCTGCAGACCAGGACTCGCGAGTCATCATCAACGACTCGAGAGGGGCCTGCAAAAATATCGAACAGGGATACATTCCTCTCTTTGCGTATCGCATCCTTAAAGAAAGCGACTACCTCGGGGCCCCCGCGTCTCGAACGATCGTCTGGGCTTCTGCTCACATGGGCCTCGAAGGCAACGAAACGGCCGACGCCGGCGCCCGTGCGCTCACTCTCCGGGCAACGCCTTCAGACCCTTCCGAAATGGATCCCGAACCCAATCCGGACCTCACTTTATGAGAAATTACTCAATTATACCAATTCGGTCACGCAATTTATAATAAGCCCTGTAAGGGCCTTACAAAGGCGGAGGAACGCACACTCCTCCGTCTTTACACCAAACCCTGCTGTGCCCGGCAGTTTTAAAACACTTTGATCCTGCTTATACAGGAAAATGCTCGCACTGTGAGAAGAAGTCCTCGGACATCTTTCACGTGTTGTGGGCATGCCGATCAACCCCGAACCTCGTCCCAAAACCCAACCCCACCCGGGAGGACTGGAAGGCAGCCCTGCTCGACTGCTCGGACCTGGCGAGCCAGAAGGTCCTGGTTGACCGAGCCCGAGCCGCGGCGGTCGCCAATGGGCTCCTGTATTGAGGAGTCCACCTAGTGTTTGTGAGAGATGGCTCCATCCGGGCCACCTCAAACTAACTCCCTTATTATATACCTTTTATAATTTTTTTAGACAGACAGACAGAGCGCGAGAACCAAGCGCTGAGCTAGTAGCGCGAAAGGCTTTGACATCAAGCTCGTGGCATGGGCCGCGTTCGTCTCGCGTATGAGACAATATCGTTTTGTAAGCTATCAGAACGAGCTGGACGCCATAAAGGTTCTTCTGGTATGGATCGTCGTGCTTTGCCGTGGTTATCACTTCTTCATCGTCTACTTCTTCCGCTCATGAGAAAGACCAGCACGCATGTTTGAAACCACTGCCCACTTTATTGAACTAGCTTCGAAATTACAAATGAAAGACAACGCGAGTCTTGTTTCATTTGATGTAGCTTCCCTATTTACAAGTATCTTCAACCTCACAATAGAAGCCATCGAGAAAAAGGCATTAAATAGGTTGCTTTCGACAGCCACTATCTTTCTTCGCTACGTAGACGATTGGTTCTGCGTTGTGAAAACCAGCTAAGCTGACCGCCTACACATACATCTTAATTCAATGAAACCAAATATTCAATTCACAGAAGAACGTGAACCTAAACGGTGCATCCCATTTCTGGGTATTTCTGTGAAAAAGAAAAACATGCAACCTTTTAACATTCCAGGTGCACAAAAACCCAACGCACACCAGACGATACTTAATTGTTTTTTTATCAGACCACCACACATCTCACCACTCTTTAGCAGTTTCGGCACATTTTCGACTTGCCATTACGGTGTGTTTGACAGATAAGGCATTTAAGGAGGAAGTTAACATTATCAAACGTAAACTTCTTAAAAACGCATATCCAACAAGATTCGTCAACAATATCTACAAGAAGCTTCATCACCCATCTGCAGCCGAGAAAACCCATCCCTTCAGCCGCATGTGCGTCCCCGAACCTCAGCGGCACGAGCGAATATCTCACCCGTGCTCTCAAATCATACGAAATAGCAGTGACACACAAGCCCGTTTCGACCATTGGCCATCATTTTCCTTTTTCAAAAGATGGTCATCCAAAAGAAAAGTCCCCAGGCCTTGTTTATCGCATTCCTTGCGCCGACTGCAACGATTCATATGTGGGGAAAACCAAGAACTTCCCCGAACATCTACGCAGGCACAAATATGATGTAAAAAAGAGGGACTTGAGAGGACACGCACTAGCGGAACATGCAGAAAAGAACAATCACGTCATCGACTTCGACAGCAGGTCCGGCCTCGACACCAAAACAAACTGAAAGAAACAAATCTATTTTGAGTCATGGCATATTCAGCATACCAAGACTGATCGATCGATCCCCTCTTTAGCAGTTATTATCAGGGACTTCAAGGAGTCACAAAAATAAGAGACGATTTCACCGGCAGTGACAAGGTGAAGAAGAGCAAGATGAACACCAGACGAATAACTCAGGTCGGGCTATTCAAACACAGTTGGTTAGAGTACCTCCAGCTTTTTTTTGGGTATAATTGCGAACGATATTTGCATTAATCTAATCGCTTTTGAATTCATATGGCTTGTATTATTTAAACTTCTCGAAATAATTGTGGAGTAGTAGAATAGGTGTACGGACTCGGCCACCTGTCCATCAAGGCCCAAGGGGGCGGAGCCTAACCCGATCCGACCAATCACAGCGCAGTAGGGCGGGGCCCTTTACCTCTCTCCCATCCCAGTGACCAATGCCAGGCAGTGGACATCGATGGCCCCGCCCACAGGGCATTAGACAGTGACCAATCGGAGCTCAGCGAGGTCCTGTCCTCGAGTCAGGTGTGAAGTCACGTGCGCGTCGCGTGTCAGAAGCGTGTCACTTACCATGACCTCAAACCTCAGACCGCAAACCTCAAACCACAGACCTCAAACCACAAGCGTGGTTGACCAGGTGTTGACAGCTGCGGTCATCATCTGATAACAACCACGTGATGTCACACAGGGTCCAAGCTTCCTTCGACAGAGGGCGCTATAGGACTTGAATTGCGGCGCTCAGGGCGTCTCACGTGTGATGTCACAGGGTTCGAGCTGCGTCCGACAGAGGGCGCTCACGTGATGTCGTACAGGGTTCGTGCTGCATCCGAAAGAGGGCGCTGCGCTCCCGTCACATGACGGTCACGTGTTTTGAATTTGAATCGCTGCGCGGTAAATGCCCCTTTTATTCCATAAACAAGGCTCCGCGGCCGGCGGGGAATCGAACTCGCTACTTCGTGCTCACCAGCCCGATGCTACGAGCACATTGCTTCCGAGACCGCTTAAGTCGGGTTAGTTGTTCGTGTGTGTGTGCTTTCAGATCACGTGTTTTTCTGCCACATGGCTTTTGTAATGCGGTTAAAAACAGGATGCTTCATTGCCGCAGGTCATGTGACCATGGTCGTGTGACGTTGCTCGTCTTCCTATCACGTGATTTCGCGCGCGCGTGATTCAAACGATGCTCGCGGACTCGTCACCTCGCGAATGGCTTTCGTAATCTGGGTGAAAAAACAAACAAACAACCCTCCACAGAATTTGAACGCGTCATTGCTCCAGGTCATGGGACGAAGCCTATCTATACAATTCCGTCATGCAGAAACAAGTCTAGACAGGTTTCGTATATATCTCGAGAGCTCGCAATGTTATTTTCTTTTTTTCATATGCAAATGAAATACATTGTTCTGACGCTCCGCTCGTTCGCTTTTGTTTATTCAGCTGTCGCATTTGGGCACCCGATTTTTGAAATAAAGACAAAAAAAAGGACACAAAGCGAGGATGGATCTTTTTCTTTTTTTTATTCAATATGCATGCATCTAAGATATTCTCGACACATGAAGAAACAGATGGCGCGCGACAGCTCTTTATACAAATATCAAGCACTTGGTGAAAAACAAAAAAACCTCGCGCTACGTGAAAATGGCTCTTTACAATACCCTCTGTACACACACACACACACACACACACACACACACACACACACACACACACACACACACACACACACACACACACACACACACACACACACACACACACACACACACACACACACACACACACACACACGCGCACACACACACACACACACACACACACAAACAGACACACACACACACACACACACACACACAAATGCATCAGCTTGAAATGAAAAAAAAAAACACTTCACGAGAGGCTCCAATGTCCAAAAGGAAGAGTTGAAACGCCGTCAGAGTCGATGAAGCGCTTGTTGTCGAACGGGTTGAGTCCTATATTCTCCACGGCAACAGTATTGTTCTCGGACAACTTACGAGCGATGGTTCGCTGCGTGATCTTGTGCAGAGTTTGTTGCTCGAGAGTTGAAGGTACAGCTCGTAGGTTAGCTTACGGGACTCGCACCTTTTCACTCCTTTCGCCCTCACGTAGTGCTCTCGGGAGGCTAGTTCCATCGAATAGAGTTTGGGTTTTAAACAAACAAATCCAAGAATGTGATCTTTTGGGAGCTCGTTTTTGAACACTCCTTGTTTCATTTTGTTTGCGGGAGAGAACAAGGGGTGATCGGCTGGGTAGCCCGAAGTATCCAGGTGAGTTTCGGCAAGGGTCACGAGCTTCGAGTCTACATTCGGGTCGGTGATTTGGAGGATGAACGAGTCCGTGTTGCTGTATGCTGCGCGAGCGTCGGGGAAAACGCGCCTGACCTACTTGTAGAAAAATTCGTACATGACCAGTTTGGACATCTCTAGGAGAGAGAAGCCCGCATACACGGGTTTGTTCAAGTGTAGGGTTCTCTGGGAAAACTGAAAGATCACCACGGTCGGGCTAATTGCCGCAAACCGTCTGAGGTTAGGCTTCTGCAGGTTTTTCAGCACTTCCTCCTCGCTCACGCTAATGGCAACGTTATTGTGCTGACGTGGGTTTTCGATAGTCTTGCCATAAATTGAATTCATAATGAGCTTAGATAGGTTCTTTTGAAAGGAATTTGTCGCCTGTTTCCGGAGGTTGTGGTTAAAGTCAATGAAATCTTTAAGAAATGACCTCTGCGAAAACTTCAAAACGCGATGAATGACCTTTAGTTTTAAGCCCAAATTCAGATACAGCTTGAGATTTCGGTAGTGAATGGTGTAATTTCGTTTCGGGTAAAAGGTGAGAAGCAGCTTTCGCTCAGACTCTCGCTGGGGTAGGTGAAATTTTTCGACGAGCGCTTTTTGATAGGGTGAGAGCCATTCGAGAGGGACTCCTCGTTTCTCGGGAGGCAGGGGAAAGTCCGCGTGACAATCGTGTAGTCCTCGAGGGTAGTCAAGGTCCACCTCTAGAATGTAACCCTCGGGCGCGTCGTCGGGAACCTGCTGGAAGTGGAGAGCGTCAATTTCCTCGCGGTCTAGCCAGCAAAAATCTGCGCATGGAAGGGATTGTCGCATGGTGGAAGCGTACAGGCCGTTCACGTCGAGGTCTAAAATTTGAGAAACCGCCGTGTTCGGATCGAAACATGCGGTTGCTGGCACGTTAGCTCTCGTGTTACGAATGGCACATTGAACGATTCCTCCTCGCAGACCCGCTTCGATGAAGAGATACGCATCCACATCGTCCAGCAGCTCCAGTTTTACCCCAGTCTGTTTAAGTGCGCAGGCGAGACTGAGCGCGGGGAGGGAAACGTAGTGAAGCGGATCGAGCTCGTACGTGTCTAAAGTCCATTTCCTGAAATTTTGGAACACGTCGGCCAGAAGCAGGCAGTCGAGTTGCAGGTAGCAATGAGTGTATTTTCCTAGGCTTTTGAAATTAAATTTTTCAAAGACGGTTTGGGCGTGACGATAGTCCTCCTCTGAAACTTGACTGTCGTTAAGCTTGTTGTAAAACGACTCGCGCGACGGTAGCTCGGGCTCCCGGTAAGTCTCGAAACTGGTCAGGTAGTCGTAGGGAAATACTCCTTTACGCGCCAGAAGCTCAACGTGTTGAGGAAAGGCCTGCTTTAGACAGCACAGGTTTTCTAGTCCCTTGGAACGGAGGTCCTGAACCAGCGCGTCCAAGCTGGCGGGGAGAAAGGCCAGACTGTCGAGAAACCGCAGGTTACCCACGTCGAGTCTCTTAAATTGTTGGCAGCTAGTGGCGAGCACTTTAATGTCCTTAGACTCAAATAAGTCGAGTTTCGGTAGGATAAAGGCCAGGTCATACGAATGGTTGTGCGCGAGCACTGGAATGACTTTCTTGTTTACTCTCAGATTGAAATTGCATCCCTGACACAACGACTGCCTGTACGATCCGCTGACGTGATCGTGATCCCTGACTTTTCTCTTTCGATTTCCGAACGATTCGCCACAACTCGCGCAGTGAGAGGCCGACGCATGAGCTTCTTCGTTCACGCTCACCTTTGGCACTTCCACACTTCGAATCTATTCGCCAATGAGCTTGGACAACTGATTAAGAATGGAAATGAACTTTTCCACGCAGTCCTCCCCCCGGTACAAAAACTGCTCGACGATGCGCGAGTCCGTGGATCGAATTACGAGAATGCAAAACGAACTGGGGACGTGCTTCTCGTAAGCCTGACCCATGTTTTCCGCTCCCAGAATGGCCTGGAAATCGTAGACGCAAATGTAGGGAAAAGGTTTCATCGTGTGTGGGCTCCGGAAATACACCGCGTCCCCCTTTGCAGGACACACTGTTCGGACTGCCTTCTTTTCTTTACACAGCGATAAATGACTTCCCAGCGCAGTGCGAAAGCGAAATCCCATCATACACCTTTTACAGCGAAAACGGTGACTCTCCTTGTTCGCGAAAAGTCCGGCAAAGTTGGTGATTAGAACAAAGTGATCGTCTATTAGGAGCAATCCACGTGCTTCTCCAACTCGCTATCGTTGACTTTGAGTGGGTAGACGAAACTTTGTTCCCGATCGTAACCGTACACTTTCACGGACACCGAGTTTTTTCTCTTGAAAGCCTGCACGTCGTGCGGAAACGTCACTGGATAGCTGGTGGGGAACCAATACTTGACAAAATGTTCTCGATAGCTAGAAGCTCTCGATCGTTTAGAGGGTACGGGATGGAGACCAGCGAGCACAGAAAATACAAAGCACATGTTTCTTTTCGAGTCGGTGAGTTGCTCGGTCACATTCACTAGGCACTTTCGGCTTGGAAGTTCACCGGGTAACACAAAACTCGCACAACCGACCGTGGGAGGAATGAAACGTCCAACGGTGATGGTGCAGGTCCGAATGGCGACAACGACGAGTCCGGACCCACGTTCTTGATACTGTTCGAGGCGAGCAGAGATCTCGGCGCATGCAGTCTGTAGAGCATCGCGAATGCTACCTTCGGCCCAGACCGTGTGGACTAAAGAATGAAAGTAGTGCACGGTGAATTGAAATTCGTCGTCGCCATTGAGACGAGTCATTTCCACATTTAGTGTGATGAAAAAACGCAATGGCATTTCATAATGCCTAAAAACATTGGCCATTGCGTCGGACTGAAGCCGAAAAAGCGTGGATACATCGTGAGACTCGTCGTCGCGCTCGTGCAAATGCATATCATAACGCGCGGTAAAGTTCCGAAAAGCGCACAGCGAGTTGATGAAGGGAAGGCAATCTTGCGGCGGGATATTGTGCACTTGGGCCAGATGAACTTGTAACGACTCCGCGGAGGAGTACTGCTGGCGCTCTCGCGCATCGCACAAGTGGAAGGTTACCATTTTTTTCTTCTCGAATTGTCCCGGGTGGCTCACAAGTGTTTAGTCAGAGCACGAGAAAGCAATGAACGGTGACCGCTCGTCACCGCTGGTTGTCTCCATCGTGAGTCCGTTCATCGCCCTCATGTTCTGGATGTCTTGCTCGTTCAGTACGGCGAACCGCTTCGGTAAAAAATACTTTTACCACATCGCTCTCGAGCTGAAGAGTCACACAAACGGATGGCCCGTATCGCGTGTCCATACGCCTCACCTCCAGCACGGGTATCTTGACGTTGCACGGAATGGAGCCCATGCTGACAAACAAAGACGACGACGACGCTCGCAGTGAAGACAGCTTGTCCAGGACCCCGTCCATTTTGGGTTGACCGGAGGGCGGCGCCGATGGATCGAGGTGAGATGACAGGTGTGAAAATAATCACGTTAGTACACGGCGGACCTGCGAGGCCTTTTTCCCGCATTACCTTTTCTTCCGCGGAGAGCAGAGCAGTGAACTGAGACAAGCGGCGGATGAACCCTCGACATTTATACCAAGCGGATTGCGAAATGACGACTCGCCGTCTATCAACACGTGCGTCACTATATATGAAAAGAAAACAAAACACGAGACTGAAAAACAAAAGCGAACGAGCGGATTGTCAACACAACGTATACTTAATTTGCATATAAAAAAATCACATTCCGAGCTCTCGAGTCACGTGCAAACATGTCTAGACTTCTTCCTGTTAGGTACGCACTTGTATCGCGCGGTCAGCTCCGAGCTTGGGGAGCATCCGCTTTTTCTTTTTATCGGTTATCCTTCGTTGGGTAAACATTGTGTGATTTGGGTATACGTTCGGGCGTCGTTATAAACCGCACTGTTGAGACGCGTGTGAGTATTTATCGTGAAGCAAAAGCCGCACTGGACTTGACGTGGGTAACCTGCGGTTTCTCGACAGTCTGGCCTTTCTCCCCGCCTGCTTGGACGCGCTGGTTCAGGACCTCCGTTCCAAGGGACTAGGAAACCTGTGCTGTCTAAAGCAGGCGTTTCCGCAACACGTTGAGCTTCTGGCGCGTAAATGAGTATTTCCCTACGACTACGTGACCAGTTTCGAGACTTACCGGGAGCCCGAGCTACCGTCGCGCGAGTCGTTTTACAACAAGCTTAACGACAGTCAAATTTCAGAGGAGGACTACCGTCACGCCCAAACCGTCTTTCACACATTCAATTTCAAAAGCCTAGGAGAATACAGTGACTGCTACCTGCATCTCGACTGCGTACTTCTCGCCGACGTGTTCCAAAATTTCAGGAAATGGACTTTAGACGCGTACGAGCTCGATCCACTTCACTACGTTTCCCTCCCCGCGCTCAGTCTCGCCTGCGCACTTAAACAGACTGGGGTAAAACTGGAGCTGCTCGACGACGTGGAGGCGTATCTTTTCATCGACGCGGGTCTTCCAGGAGGAATCGTTCAATGTGCCATTCTTAACACGAGGGCTAACGTGCCAGGAACCGCATGTTTCGATCCGAACACGGCGGTTTCTCAAATTTTAAACCTCGACGTGAACGGCCTGTACGCTTCCACCATGCGACAATCCCTTCCATGCGCAGATTTTCGCTGGCTAGACCGCGAGGAAATCGACGCTCTCCATTTCCAGCAGGTTCCCGACGACGCGCCCGAGGGTTACATTCTTGAGGTGGACCTTAACTACCCTCGAGAACTACACGATTCTCACGCGGACTTTCCCCTGGCTCCCGAGAAACGAGGAGTCCCGCTCGAATGGCTCTCACCCTATCAAAAAGCGCTCGTCGAAAAATTTCACCTACCCCAGCGAGAGTCTGAGCGAAAGCTGCTTCACACCTTTTACCCGAAACGAAATTACACCATTCACTACCGAAATCTCAAGCTGTATCTGGAGTTGGGCTTAAAACTAAAGGTCATTCATCGCGTTTTGAAGTTTTCGCAGAGGGCATTTCTTAAAGATTTCATCGACTTTAACCACAACCTCCGAAAACAGGCGACAAATGCCTTTCAAAAAAACCTATCTAAGCTCATTATGAATTCAATTTATGGCAAGCCTATCGAAAACCCACGTCAGTACGATAACGTTTTCATTAGCGTGAGCGAGGAGGAAGTGCTGAAAAACCTGCAGAAGCCTAACCTCAGTCAGTTTGCGGCAATTAGCCCGACCGTGGTGATCTATCAGTTTTCCCAGAGAACCCTACAGTTGAACAAACTCGTGTACGCGGGCTTCTCTATCCTAGAGATGTCGAAACTGGTCATGTACGAATTTTTCTACAAGCAGGTCAGGCGCGTTTTCCCCGACGCTCGCGCAGCGTACAGCGACACGCGACACGGACTCGTTCATCCTCCAAATCACCGACCCGAATGTAAACTCGAAGCTCGCGACCCTTGCCGAAACTCACCTGGATACTTCGGGCTACCCAGCCGATCACCCCTTGTTCTCTCCCGCAAACAAAATGAAACTAGGAGTGTTCAAAAACGAGCTCCCAAAAGATCACATTCTTGGATTTGTTTGTTTAAAACCCAAACTCTATTCGATGGAACTAGCCTCCCGAGAGCCCTACGTGAGGGCGAAAGGAGTGAAAAGGTGCGAGTCCCGTAAGCTAACCTACGAGCTGTACGTTCAAACTCTCGAGCAACAAACTCTGCACAAGATCACGCAGCGAACCATCGCTCGTAAGTTGTGCGAGAACAAGACTGTTGCCGTGGAGAAGATAGGACTCAACCCGTTCGACAACAAGCACTTCATCGACTCTGACGGCGTTTCAACTCTTCCTTTCGGATATCGGAGCCTCTCGTGAAGTGTTTTTTTTTTCATTTCAAGCTGATGCATTTGTGTGCGTGTGTGTGTGTGTGTGTACAGAGGGTATTGTAAATAGCCTTTTTCACGTAGCGCGAGGTTTTTTTTTTTGTTTTTCACCAAGTGTTTGATATTTGTATAAAGAGCTGTCGCGCGCCATCTGTTTCTCCATGTCTTGAGAATATCTTAGATGCATGCATATTGAATAAAAAAAATAAAAAGATCCATCCTCGCTTTGTGTCCTTTTTTTGTCTTTATTTCAAAAATCGGGTGCCCAAATGCGACAGCTGAATAAACAAAAGCGAACGAGTGGAGCGTCAGAACAATGTATTTCATTTGCATATGAAAAAAAGAAAATAACATTCCGAGCTCTCGAGATATATACGAAACCTGTCTAGACTTGTTCCTGCATGACGGAATTGTATAGATAGGCTTCGTCACATGACCTGGAGCAATGACGCGTTCAAATTCTGTGGAGGGTTGTTTGTTTGTTTTTTCACCCAGATTACGAAAGCCATTCGCGAGGTGACGAGTCCGCGAGCATCGTTTGAATCACGCGCGCGCGAAATCACGTGATAGGAAGACGAGCAACGTCACACGACCATGGTCACATGACCTGCGGCAATGAAGCATCCTGTTTTTAACCGCACAAAAGCATTACATGTGGCAGAAAAACACGTGATCTGAAAGCACACACACACGAACAACTAACCCGACTTAAGCGGTCTCGGAAGCAACGAAGTAGCGAGTTCGATTCCCCGCCGGCCGCGGAGCCTTTTTTATCGAATAAAAAAGGCTCCGCGCTCCGGTCACATGACGAATATCGTCGTGTGACCGGAGCGCAGCGCCCTCTTTCGGATGCAGCACGAACCCTGTGACATCACACGTGAGACGCCCTGAGCGCCGCAATTCAAGTCCTAATGCGCCCTCTGTCGAAGGAAGCTCGGATCCTGTGTGACATCACGTGGTTGTTATCAGATGATGACCGCAGCTGTCAACACCTGGTCAACCACGCTTGTGGTGAGGTCTGTCGTTTGAGGTTTGCGGTCTGAGGTTTGAGGTCATGGTAAGTGACACGCTTCTGGCACGCGCCTGACACGCGACGCGCACGTGAATTCACACGTGACTCGAGGACCGGACCTTGCTGAGCTCCGATTGGTCACTGGCTAATGCCCTGTGGGCATTAGCCAGTGACCATTTGCATTGGCTAATGACCACTGGCATTGGCTAATGCCCTGTGGGCATTAGCTAATGCCAGGCAGCGGGGCCATCGATGCCCACTGCCTGGCATTGGTCACTGGGATGTGCGAGAGGGAAAGGGCCCCGCTCTACTGCGCTGTGATTGGTTGGATTGGGTTTGGCCCCGCCCTCCTGCGCTGTGATTTTTCGGATCGGGTCAGGCTCCGACCAATCTGCTGACAGCTGATTGACAGGTGGCCGAATCCGTACGCTTATTCTACTACTTTGTGGATTATTTTTATCCTTATTTGCTTTTTTTGATAACGATAAAAATGTTAACAATTAGCGATTCCTACCAATTTTTATCTTTTTAATGTTTAATATGTTATTTCGCCCAATGGTAGGTAAAATTATTATTGCGTGAACCAATATTTTAATTGTTTTGTTTTGTTTGTTCACGGGAAATAACCTACGCTGTGTATCAACAGCCTTTGGGATTTTTCGAAGTAAATCACCTTGCCTTGTGATTTGTTTTTGGAACGTATAATACCTTTTGATAAATTAATACTCAGGCTAAAATTTGTAGTTGTGTTTAGCCATTCTTTACAGCTCGCGTTCTGGGAGCCATCATCGAACTGAGAATCTTATTAAAGTATCTTACGTAGGCAACAAATATTTATAAATAAAAAATATTTCTAAAAATTACCTATTATTTTAGCTAATTTGTTAGTTGATGGTTCGAAGGGATATAAGATTTGCATCCCTTTTATTTTGGTTGATTTGCAACTGACAAGAAATCGTCGACATTGGCTAGTTCTGCAAAGGGCGATTGACTATCATAAAACAAATTAAAATCCCTCAACACTTCGTTCTATTAGTGTTTTTTTTTTACTTTATAGCAAACATAGCTGCCTTCACTCTTGCAGCTTCTATCTGACATCATCAGGACTAAAAATCAATATAAATGATAAGATAAATGCTCATGATTATATAGAATATCTATTAATAAATAATGTTTTTTGCCAAGCAATAGTCGAAACCCTGCTGGAAACAATGACCTATACTGGCACAATATAAGTTCATTTTGGTTAAGATACTTAGTAAACCCGGGCTAAGCATTAATACCAAGATTAAAAAATGACCTATCATTGTTTGCCAATGTTGGGGGAAACTTGTATGTAACTGAATAAGTACCTTAGCAAATTAGTTTGTGATTTGATTACAATATTAAAAAAGCAGGAATATAATTTATTAACAATACACGAATATTGAATACCAATATCGAAACTCTCGGCGTATCATTCGACACCAATATCGGAAATTTCTGCGTAGCATTGCATACAAATGTTGCAAATCTTGAGGTATTTCTAGGAACCGACATTGAAAAGTATGAATTAATGTTGGGGACAGATATTAAGAAATATTTAGATAAATTGGAATGTCAAAATTGACATGAGAATGGAAGCAACCCTGAATCATTATTGCTCCACTATCGGAGTTTGCACTGAACCAACACTGGAGTGAGTTGCACTCTAGTGTTAGATCGAATATTGGAATCCAAGCAATAAAGTTTGGTGCTTACGCTGGGCCAAGAATAATCTCTCAGGCATAAAAAATGGTGTCGCTCAATACACGCATTACAGCAAATAAGCTCGTATAAGTGCATAAAAGAATCATACATGACACTATAAGAAGCTATAAGAACCTGATAAGAATTTTCTTATAACTTCTCATATAATCTAAATAGATTTTATATGTTCTTATAACGTTCTTCTATGCTCTTATATGATCTTATTTCCCATGCGCCTATGAAACCGAAAAATATCTTATCACTATAAGATTTTTCACTAGGGGAGTGGAAACTCTATGGCATTCATGGGCTTCACTCGCGTTCAAGAGTTTTCTCAGATTCACTGATATAGAGGATTTCTATGACTCTTTGCAAGCTTAAACTTTGAGGGACATGTTTATTCTTAAGAATTAATGAGTTATTCAACAAATTTTATATAATTATTTCAATCATCATGACAATAATCCTGATATATTATGCCCCCAAGGCCTATAACTTGCCGGCAAAAACTGTATTATGGTAGAATTGACGGCTCTTTTTGAACCATATCTGTAAACCTTAAAATAACACCCGGTATAAAAGGTGGCACAACGGATATAACGCCGTAAAATGAATCGAAGAATTCAGCTTTTTTAAATAGAAAGTTGGAACTTTCGCCGGTATCTTCACTGAGCACGAACGTTTTACCCTGTGAAATTGAAAAGCGTAGTTGTTTTCCACTAACAAAGGACAGTAATGTACTTTCCAAAGTCAACGCGGGGCAGGTTTGTAGACAACAGAGTTAGCGACCTTGTTAAGTTCTGGCGTCATCTTCCAATAGGTAAAACGGTAAATTGACCTACTCGCTCGTTCACTTAAAGTTAGAGTTTTCTATGACCAGGCGCATATTTTTCGGCTTGTTTTACAGCGCTCGATCTTCTGCCACCTCATAGACTAGGTTTTCGGGGACAAAGTGGGTAAATACATGATTTTTTTTGTTATGTAATAATAAACAACTCATATTGTGAACACTCATTGGAAAAGGGACGAAGGTTTTTTTTATGTTCACCAGACATCACGCAAAGTGAACATGTAGAGTTCTGAGCAAAAGTTACAGAATGAATATACATAACCACTTCTAAGCGTTAACGTCGAGCGCGAAGACTGCCAAGAGATTTGTAACTTACTCCTCGTCTGAAATGAGAATAAACCAATACATTTGAATGTATCATGAAGTCGATAACTAGTCTACCATGGTATTGGAAATAAAATAAATATGCAAACATACCGGTTCTCGAAGTACCGGATTGGGGGGGGTGACAATTGCGCTCTCTTCGACCCCTAAAAAAGCACGAACATTTTAATTTACTTCGCTCTTTTGAACGCCCTCCTATCTACCTAAGGTTGCTCTTCATTCTTTAGCTCGTAGGCGTGTTAACATCCATGAACGCATTTTTTCCCAGATACTATCACATAACAGGTTCGCTCTAAAACACGGCCGGAGGAAAACCAGGCCGAACGCTTCATGGCGTCATCAATTTTTACAGTCATTGAAACCGCTAGAGACAACGGGGACAAATGGCACCAAAAAAGCCTAAAGCAGTACAGGGAGTCATGTTCTTGATGACCGTAGGGTATAGAGGCGCGTGAAGTGTACTCTACCTTCGATTTTTTACAGGGTGTACAACTAGGATGTACCACCACCAACTAGGGTGTACAACGAGTTTTCTTTCAAAAGACGCGACCAGCAGAAAGGGGAATCCTTCAACGAGTGGTTTAAAGAGCTTCATTTGCTGGCGAGTCGCTACGTGTTCGGTACCTCGATATAAGGAATGTTTCGAAGGCGTATAATCCTGGGCATGAACGATAAAAAAACTGCAGCAGAAATCAATCTCCGAAAACCCGTCATACGCTAAAGCCGTCGAAATAAGCCGGGCGGAGAACAAGGGCAGGACCTGTATGAAAAGATGCAGGGCTCATAGGAAATGAAGAAAGCAGCAGTCTAAAATAGCGTGGACGTTATATCATGTTCAACGTGCTGGATTTGTGTTCACTAAGGCGAAACTTGCCCCGCACTGGGAAAGGAATGTATGAAATGTGGCGGTTACAATGATTTCGCAAAAGTGTGCAGGAAACCGCCAAAAACCTCCAAAACGTCCAGGCCCAAAAATACGTACAAAATCTTCACGCAAACAGTGATGTTTCTACTTGTTTCTTATGAAGTTTTTGTAAATCGCAACCATCTCAAGAAAATATGCTTGGTCCGCGCAAGTCTACGCTGAAGGCAAGCACCACGCATGCAAGCTATATACCGGGGCGGAGTGATGCGTCGCGACATAGCGGAGGCTCAAGCAACTCACTGGTAAGCAAACACAGAAATGTATTGTGGCTATAAAGACATTTCTTTGGTCATGCGCGATATGCTCAACGAGCTGTCACGCTGGAGCTGAAGGTTGAAGACCTAAACGGTACGGTCGGCATTAGGTTTGAGGGGCATGGGAGTGCAAGCCGAAATGACTTGATGCAACTTTTCACGGCTCACGGCCGCTCTCAAGACTCTAGCTTTGAAAATGCAGCCCCTTTCGTGATTGCAGTCATGCTTTTTTTTCTCGCTTCCGTCCAACGAGCACGAGATAACCGGGACCTGCGCAAAGTGCCGTTCGTAAGCCACCATGCCACTCGTCTGCCTAAGCCACCGCGATAGGTGACAGAGCTTGTCTGCTGCAAAGAACAGTTCACTGTACCTTACGCCAGTTCATAATATTTCGTGAGCGTCAGACAAAAGCGAAGGAAAAACATGATTGCGAACACGAAAGGAAGGGCGTGCGCAAAGCGTGAGCCTTGAGAGCGGCGACGAGCCGTCAGAAGCTGCAGGCAGTCATTGTGGCTGGCTATCTCGTTCTCCGCAAACCTTTGCTACCGACTAAAATTTTGTTTACTTTTTTATAGAATATGATGTGCCTACCGCACTTCACGAATTATTGGCAGAGCACCGGGGAATAATAAACCGGATCGGTACCATAGCGACAAGCGTGATGTGCGAAGCAGTAAAACCGCTTGCTGGCGTATTCAATGCCACTTGAGGAACGTGAAATACAAGATGATATTAGAGCAGGGAACCCAAGGGGTTGTGAATTTGCCACAAAAGATCCTTATCGCGCTAAAAAACGTCGTCAAGATTGAGCTCGATCGCATCCAACAGGCAGAAGTAATTAAAAAAGTGACATCCGATACTATGGTGCAACAACATGGTTGTAGGAAAGCTCAACAAAAACGCAAATGCTTAGACCCATTGTATTTAAACAAGACATTTTTACAGCACAACCAAATGTCAATTATGTCAGACGTCTTGGAACTCCGGAAGTTTGCACAGTGCGAAGATATTTTTTTGACTGTGAACGCTTCGTTCATTTTCTTGCAAATACACTCGATCGTGACAGTTCCTACTTGTGTACTACGAGCACACCACACAGGCGCTACAGGTCATTAAGAATGTTGTTCGGCATCTCGACAGCTCCAAAGGTATTACAGAAAACCGTGCATAAAATACAGGAAGGCCTCGAAGATGTTGCAATAGTTATAGATGACACTCTAGTTTGGGGGGCCAGAAGCGAACAGCCTGACAAGAACCTCGAAAGGCTCCAAGAAAGATTCCGCGACACGAACTTGAAGCTGAACCAAAAGAAAAGTCGCTTTCCTCAGGCACAAATTCGCTACCTTTGGCGCGTCCAGAAAAAGAAGGACTTCAAGTAGCTCCCCAGGGCATGCAGGGAATTTTTGTTGTTTCAGTTCCAGCAAACCACAAGTAAATGCTAATTTTTCCTCGGAATTATAAATTTCTTTTAGGGTGTATACCAGAATTATAAATTCAATTACACCACCACTGAGAGAGCTGTTATGAAATGACGTCACCTGGGAGTAGACAGACCACCAAAAGAAAAGTTTTAAAATTCTAAGGCAGGCGCTTATGGAAGCTCCAATTCTTGCCTACTTGAAACAAGGCAAGACAGTGAGCTTGTCGGCAGATTTTTGTCATCTTGGGATCGCAGCCATCTTTTTGCAGGAAAAATATCCTAAAGCGTACTGGTCTAGATCCCTCACGGACACACAAAAGAAAGTACGCGGAATTCAAAAAAGAGCATTTTGCCACTGTAAAGAGCTCCAGAATATTCTGCGACTACTTCATTGGGTAAGAAAACGTCACAGTTGAGTGAGACCACAAGCCATTGGAGTATATTTAAAAAAAAAAACACCTTCACAATACCCGCTAAGAATTACAGCGATTGCGTCTAACATTGCTGAGATACCCCATAACAGTCAAGTACACACCAGAGAAACCTTACTAATGGCCAATGCGCTCTCGTTCTTTCCAAGTGAGGAGGCCATAAAGGACAAAGTATATAAATTATTCTGGAATGCACTCACCAATCTGGCTATTTGAGACGCCTAGCTAAAAGGAATGCTCAACGCCACTGAAAAGGATTCGGTAATGTCCCATCATCAAGAATACGCCTTCACAATCTTTTCCGGAATCGAAAATTGGCAAACCACTCGAACTAAAGGAATGTTTGAGCTACCATGAGAAGGCCAACGCAGGAGACGGTTTTGTATAGAAGATTAACAAAATAATAGTTCCGAGGAAAAGAGAGAGGGACAGTCCTACGTATCTCCCTCTTGGGCGCACTGCGGCGAAGAATAAAAAAAAACATCAGGGCAAGGAAGGCTGCTTAGTGTCCCAACATTACTGGACGTATTTCATCACTGGCAAGGTTGTGCACACTGTGTGAAGAACCGGAAGCTAGAAACTTAAAAATGTCAACGCTTTGTCACGACTTACCAACACTCCCCTGGCAGATGATAGACACGAAACTATTTTTTACGGCAGCCATGATTTTTTGATTCTGTTTGAATACTACTCATTTCGTTAGGTCGAGGTTTTTTGCCAGAGAGTAGAAACCACCGTTATCGCCGCCTGCGGGAACATCTTCGCCACTCACAATTACCGGTTAGGGTATACAGCGATAATGGGCCAACATTCAGTAGCAAAGTTTTCAAAGAGTTTTTTGCAAGCGTGCTGGCCCACCAGGTCAAGTCGAGTTCATGTCATCCACGCTTGAACAGAATGCTTGAGCGTGCAGTCCAGGAAGCAAAGTATCCGTTATGAAAGTGCTCTCGATGCAAGACCAGCTTTTTCATAGCGCTACTGGGATGCCGCAACACACCTAGGGATCCTTATCTAAACTTCCCTGTTAACGCCTAATGGGTAGAGAAACTACAACACGTTACCGTAGCTACAGGAAACAAGAAGACTGCGAATGTACCAATGGATGTATCAGGTCAGATCAAGGAGGTTCGCGACAGACAAAAGGCAGCATTTGATCGGACATAGCGTCGAATTTCAGACCCCCATGCAGGGTAAACTATAAAAGTGTATGACAGTTTTTAAACAAATTGAAATACCGCAGTGATAACTGGCCCAGCGGATGCCCCAACGCCACCCCAAAGACTGCCAGACCAGAAGGCGAACGAAGGAGCACCTACGGCTTTCGACCGCATACACCAGCAGGGCTACCAGTTCGTACAGTCATTGCGTCGAGTCCGGTGGCTAGATCAACGAGACAACACCCGCGATTGTGTGCCATAAAGCACGTCGCCAACGGTGAATGAATGAATGAATGAGTTTGGGGTTTCTTGGCGCAGCAGCAACTCGGGCCATAGTGCGTCAAACACATGGTGAGTAAATATCACAAGACTCAGCGGCTAAATTACACATTGCTAACTTTCACTTTACTAAAATCTGCTAAAGGCGGTTTAAAATACCAATGTTTTTCAAGAAGTTAAACACTTGTGTATGTGGGACAAGAAGCTCGTCTCCGAGCAAAAGTGCCAGGTAGAACGGAGCATGCTCTCTAAAAAAGATTGATAAGTAGGTGCAGCGTTCATTATGAAATTGCGGGTATACTAGAAGGATGCGGAGTACACTTAGGGTTTCAGAGCAGTAATCGCACGCTGGAGGATCTTCGCTTTTTACGAGGTACCCGTGGGTTAGGCGTGTGTGTCCTATTCGCAGCCGGCAAATAATAACTTCATAAAACCTTTCCCGATGTCTGTCACTGCGCCATTCACTCAAAGTAGGCTTAACACTATGGAGCTTATTGTAACAGGCAGAGCTCTACTCCACTTGCCAGGAACGTTTTATTTTGTTTCGCAGAGTGGTTCTATAGTCAGTCGCTGGAATGGTGTGGGTTTCAATGGACCTGTTTATACATGTACTTGCAGCTCGGTCAGCCTCCTCATTGCCGTGTATTCCTATATGACTGGGTACCCAGAACTGAATATCAATATTTTGCTTGAAGGCATTTTTTATTTTACCACGGAGTAGAGATATGAGGTGGTGATTCCAGGATGTTGCAGAGTTAAGGGCAAGGAGGCAACTGAGCGAGTCTGAAAATACTATGGATTTCCTAAACTTTTGTTTAATTATTTGTTCGACAGCTAATATCAGCCCTAGAAGCTCAGCAGTGAAAACAGATGCATCGGGGTTAATTCGTCTAACACGCTGGAAGGACTGCCCCACCACAGCACATCTAACATAACCAATGCCCTTCGTCCCATCGGTGAAACAACTCTTGCCGGTCTCGTAACGACCTGCTATCTCGAAGAATTCCTGTTTTATAACACTGGAGTCGACAACTCTCTTGTTGTAATTTGTTAATCAGAGGTTTCATGTTACGGCTATATCATCCCAAAGAGCAAATCTGTGTGGAGTTCCATAACAGGAGAGAATATATCAAAGCTGTACTTTTCTGCGGGATCTTTCACGCGGAGCGCAAAGGGACGTGTTACAGACGGTTGTTTTGAAAGGTCTGTTCGTAATTTATGTCGTTAGTCAAAGAAAAATTTGGATGCTGAGGGAGAGTCCGCAGTCTTAGATAGTACTGTGCGCTAAGATAAAACGTCCGTTTATCAAGCGACCACTCATTTGACTCGGCATACAAGCTAGGCACAGGCGATGTTCGAAAGGCCCCGATTGCTAGTCGAAAGCCTTCATTGTGAACCGGGTCCAACATCTTAAGCGTAGAGGGCTTAGCAAAACCGTAGACAATGCTGCCATAATCCAACACAGAACGAACACATGCCCTATAAAGTCGTAAAAGGCAGAGACGGTCTGAACCCCAAGAACGGTGTGCCAGGACTTTAAGAATGTTTAATTTCCGCTGACATTTAATTCTTAGAGCCTTTACATGTGAGCCAAAGGTTAGCTTGCTGTCAAATACTAAACCGAGGAACTTATGTTCTGTCCTAACAAGAATAGGCGCACCTTTGATGGACAGCGATGGAAAAGAAAATACTCCCCGCCTTCGAGAGAAACAGACCGCCAAGGTCTTCTCGGCAGAAAACCGAAAACCGTTCTGATCAGCCGACCTACTCATCTTGTTCACCGTCAGTTGAACTTGGCGCTCACAGATTGCTAAATTACACGAAGAAAAGCAAACTTGGACATCGTCGACGTAAAGAGAATGGGAGACCATGGGCGGAATTACCTGAGACAGAGAATTCATTTTTATAATAAACAAAGTGACGCTCAAGACATTGCCCTGCGGTACGCCATTCTCCTGGGGGAAAGGGTCAGAGACCGTAGCCCCCAGGCGTACCTGAAAGCAACGATCCTGCAGAAAGCGGAAATGAAGTTAAAAATTCTCCCTTTTATGCCCATCGAGATGAGGTCCTGAAGTATGCCGTAGCACCATGCGGTGTCGTAGGCCTTTTCAAGGTCTAAAAACACCGAAAGACAAAACTGCCTATTTACAAAAGCCTCCCGGACGGTCGTCTCGAGGCGCACCAGATGGTCAACAGTAGGCCTTGAAGTGCGGAAACCACACTAGAAATTACTTAGAAGTTTCTTTCGTTCTAGCACATAGACGAGTCTACAGTTGACCAGCCGTTCAAACGTCTTTCCCAGATAGCTAGTGAGGGCAATTGGCCTGTAGCTCGTGGCTTTGCTTCTGTCCTTTCCTTGTTTTAAAATGGGAACGACCACAGCCTGCTTCCATGAGCTGGGAAATTTCTCTTTCGCCCAGATTATGTTAAAAAACTGAAGGAGAGTGACACGAATTGTATCAGGTAGGTGGGAAAGCATAGTAGGGTGAATTGAATCAGGTCCAGGGGATGTGGGTTTTGCAGCCGCAAGGGCTCGACGAAGCTCGACATGAGAAAAGGGACGGTTATATTCTTCAGTACAATCATCTGACATACGAATCAGAGTTCTCTCACATTTGGACTTAAACCGTAGAAACTCTGTAGTGTAATTTTCGGAACTGGAGACTTGTGCCAACTGCTTACCCAGTGCATTGGCTTGTTCATATAACGATGAATAAGCTTCTCCATTCTCAGCTAAAAGCAAGGGGATTGAGAAAGAACGGAAGTCGCCCTCCATTCTTTCCACTCTGTCCCAGATAATCTTGGAAGGTGTGAAACTATTGATGGCGGATGCATACGAGCAAAAGGATCTTTTTTTGACCTGTTTTCTGATATAGCGGGCTTTTGCCCGCAACTGTTTAAATGCCAGGAGGTTTCTGGGGGTCGGATACCTTCTAAACCTTCCCCAAGAACAGTTTTGTTGCTTTCGGGATTCTCTGCACTCATCATCCCACCATGGCTTTGGGCATCTCGGCAGGTTGCCGGATGTCTGTGGGATGGACAAACGGGCAGCCTCAAGGATTGCTGTTGTTATTAGTGCATTTCCATCGCCCACAGAGGCCACTTGTGAAAGGTCCAAGGAGGAAGGAATGCTTGACTTAAAGATGCTCCCAATCTGCTAAAGAGGTCTTCCAACGAGGGGGACAACAAGGAAGCCTAGGTAGAAGTTCTAGCAGAGTAAGGTACACTGGGAAGTGGTCGCTCCCATAAGGGTTATCTAATATGTTCCAAGTAAAGACGGTAAAGATCGCAGATGAACAAATAGTAAGGTCAAGACAAGAGAAAGAGCAGTTATGAGAACTGAAATTTGTTGGTGCTCCAGTATTTAAAACACACACTTCTCTAAGAGACAAAAAACTTGCCACAACAGAACCCCGGGTGTCAGTCCGATCACTACCCCAGAGCGGGTTATGTGCATTAAAATCGCCCATTAAAAGAAAAGGTTCAGGCAGTTGGTCAGCTAAGGCTTCAAGCTGGGAAAGTTCCAAGGATGATGAAGGAGGGATGTAAATAGAACATATGGTAATAAGGCGATCTCGTAGTACATATTGGAACAAAACAGCGCACAGATACAAAAAGGAAGAGACAAACCGGACAGGACAGAGCGCTGTCCTGTCCGGTCTCGTAGCAACCTTACTGAGACGGCCTCCAGAGAAGTGTTAAGGGAGACTTCGCAGGCAGGTAAACTACTGTCTACAATAATTGCAACTCCCCCAGAAGCGCCAGAGGTAGTCACGCGATCCCTCCTGTATATCTGATACGATTTAAGAAAATTTATATTAGATGGCTTCAGACATGTTTCCTGCAGACAGAATACGGAAGGTTCATGTTTATGTAACAGGAACCGCACATCGTCTAAATTACTAAAAAGACCTCTGCAGTTCCACTGCGTAACACTCATTAATTAAAAAAAAAACAGTAGAGCAAATATTAAAAAAAGGTAAAAAAGGCGAAAGAGGAAAAACGAGATCATACTGATCAAAAGGGGTCTTCAGGTCTTAAAATCGATCTTAATACGCGGGGCATTTTTCTTTTTCGTAACTTCCTTCTGTTTCCCAGTGGGACCACTGGGAGCGCAAGAGGAGGACTCAGATCCCGAGAGGAGGGTGTCCTCGTCAGATCTGGGTCCGCTCTCATCCATTGGCTCCTCTGTTGGGGAGGCAATGGCCTCAGGTTGACCTGCAGAGGTCGACTGCTTGGGGGGCTCCCCAGGCTTCCTCTGAGGAGCAGAGGTCCGGGATTGGAGACCCCGGCCCCGAGGGACCGAAGCCGCACGTGGGGCAGGGAAGGTCATACCCTGCCCTGAGGTGGATGCTGACGCAGCAGCATCCACCTTTCGGTTTGGAGGCGGTGCCATGGGCACCGCTCCCGAGGTGGACACTGATAGGGGAGCATCCACCTTGCGGTTTGAAGGCAGTGCAACTGGCACTGTTCCAGAGGAAGGGGGACCTAACGGGAGACGCGAGTCGTCCGAAGAGCTCAGTGTTCCCGTCGACACCATTGACCGTGCCGGGCCCCTGCGCACGGCCTGGGCATAAGAGCCTTTAGAGACAAACGCAAAGCGCTTTTTTGCATCAATGTAGCTTATATTTTCTTTAATTTTTAGTGCGAGAATTTATTTTTCGTGTTTACAGACAGGGCAGGATCTAGAATAGGCAGGGTGGTGGCCTTCACAGTTTGAACACAGAGGTTCGCTCTCAGATGTTTCAGCCACGTGCTCTTTACTAGAGCACTTGGCACACTTGTTGGTCCCCCGGCAGCTCCGCGACCCATGCCCGAACCGCTGGCACTTAAAGCAGCGCAGCGGATTTGGCACATAGGGGCGGACGCGGCACTGGAGGTAGTCGGCTCGAACAACTTCGGGAAGAGAGATCGATTCAAATGTTAAAACAATATGCTTAGTTTTCAATTCTACGCCGTCCCGACGCAGGGTGATCCGCCGTGCAGCCATCACTCCCTGTGTGGCCAGCCCCTCAACGACTTCTTCCTCTGGTGTATCAAGGAGGTCATCCTCAGAGATGACACCTTGAACAGTGTTAAGGGTGCGGTGTGTTGTAACAGTGACCCTATAGTCCGAGATAGAGTTTAGCGATAAGAGAGCGTCACTTTGTCGCTTATTGTTAATCTGGATGAGGAGGTCGCCAGATGACATTTTCTTGGCATGAAAGTCTTTACCAACCACTCCCGCTATCGCCTACGCGACGAGGAATGCGGACGATTCGGCAAGAGGTTTTTGGGTCTTTGAATGCATGACGAGGAATTTTGGAAAGGTTTCAGGTGTAGATGGTGTTTTTTTAAGGAGTAGAGCTTCGGTGTGGCCTCTTTTCAGAGGCCGATCAAGAAAGTTTCGTTTTGAACCCATAATAATGGGAGAATCTTCGGTGCCCCGGGTGCGCCACCCAACACGGAGCCCAACACGGGGATAGGTAATGCGCCATAGCAAGAATGGATTGGCTGACGACATTACACTATCAGCGCTGCCCGGGCACTATAACGCAGTGTGGTGCTAGACAGAGGGTCGTCGCCACCCAAGGTTAGCACTTGCCGCCAAAGAATTTGAAATGGAAAAAGGCGAGAGAAGAGGAAATCGAAAGAAGAGAGGGGATAGTAGAAGAAATGGCGACTGACTGCATCATCCTGGTCGGGCCAAGCCAGGACACCCGTCCACGAGACGCGGGGGCCAAAGTTGTGTGTTGCCTCTGCCGGGGGGTCCCGAAGGGTCCAAACCTACCCCGGGTTCGGCTCAACCACCAGGATGCCCTTTTCTCCGGACACGGACTCGCCACGCACAGCCAGACGTGGGTGGGTCTTAGCCACTTTTTACTCAGGGTCTGTGGTGTCGCCAATGTGGCTGGAGTCCGTTGTGACGCTATTCACCCAGCACCTAGCACCTAAGGTGCAGGCGCCCCCTGCGGGGCTCGGGGTCCGTTGAGACGCCACTCTTCAAACACCTGCTTTCACAGGTGCCCCCTGCGGGGGCCAACGGTGAAGGAGAACGCGGCTGGAGAAACTACATCATCGAATCACCCGCCCAAAAGCCGCGCAGAAGCACCCGGCCCTGGAGGAAACCTAAGCGGTACCCATCACCGGAGCACAAAATCCCTGGATGAAGAGATGTCACGAGCAAGGCGTAGATAACCCCGTTACCTGACACCAATAATGGCGCATTGAGCGGCATCACGTAAATCATCGCGCCCAGGTCATAAATACGTCCCTTATCTGAATAAATGTTGTTGTTCGTTCCACGATTCGCAGCAGTAGAAAGGAGGCAGTTCTTGTTTCGCTTTCGAAACATTGTAAATAAAGAAACAGCACCACCTAAAGTTTTGGATGCACGCTTCTGTCCACGTGAATCCAAGCAACATACCGCTATGCTTTCTTTCGGTTTTGTTTCATGTATACCTGGGGTTAGCGTTTCAAAAGGGAAAACAAGTGTCACGAATGACGAGGTGACGAAACAAAGGATAACTGAGGAAACTGATATGTTTTTTGGGACGAATTTGTGCCCAAAACAAGAAGAAAACAAAAAATAAAGACAGCGCGTTGCCGCCCTTGAAACGGCGTAACAGCAGGATCGAACTCTGGTGTGAGACTGACAGCGGCTTGCCACCCGGAGCCCCTTTTGTACACGCATGGGCTTCTGGAACAATCGACGAAGAAGGTTCGGGCAAAGAACTTTCTAACCTCAAATCTAAAACAAGAATCTCGAATTTACCAGAACATCACATTACAAAGCCAATGTGTGTCCGCGGCAAAGAATAGAACCTTGGCTTTTTGCGTGGAAGGCAAGCGCGATAACCGTTAGGACACGAACGCGCTGCCTGCTTGGTCAGCTGCGGGCGCGGCGATATTCCCCCTTTATTAAAGTGCAACGCCCCGATGCAGCACAAAATACAAATCCACAGCAAAAGGATAGCAAAGTCGCCAGCCACAGTTCAGAGTTCACTTTTTGACGAGAGTCCTAAGTTATATCGTTCGTAATACGGCTTGAGCCGGACGGTGTACACCACCTCGGGTCGTGGCTGGCGTCTTGCAGATGGGCACGTTCCGTCGGGAAGAACTTCGTAGTTCCGATCGCCGAGGCGTCTGATGATCTTCTTGGGTGCAAAATTGCGTTCCAGAAGCTTCTCGGTGAGACGGCGGCGCGTATCGGTGTCCAAACCCATATCCGGTCTCCGGTTTTAAAGTGGACGTCCCGGCGACGAATGTTTTACCGGCGTGCGTCGACTCGCTGTTTGTTTTGAAATTGATTCTAGCCAGTTGACGAGCTTCCTCCGCGCGTTGAGAGATCAGTTGAGCGTCGTCGTTGCCATCATCGATTGGCACGTGAGGCAGCATGGCGTCGAGCATCGTGGTAACCGCCCGGCCGTCTACCAGTTGAAACGGCGTCACTCCCGTGGCTTCTTGAAACGCTGTGTTTTACGTAAACGTGACGTGCGGCAGCACCTCGTCCCACGTCTTGTGCTCGACGTCGACGTACATGAAGATCATGTCGGCGATCGTCTTGTTGAACCACTATGTTAGTGGTACGTTGGTCTGCGGATGATAGGCTGTGTTCCGCCGATGGCTGGTGTGACTGAGCCGAAGAACCTCTTTAGTCATCTGTGCCATGAAAGATGATCCGCGATATGTGATCAGCACTTCAGGTGCGCCGTGTCGAAGGAGGATGGACTCGACAAAAAACTTAGCGACTTCCGCCGCTGTTCTCGTTGGCAGGGTTTTTGTCTCGGCGTATCGTGTAAGATAATCGGTCCCAACGATAATCCACCGATTTCCTTGTGCCGATGTTGGGAACGACCCCAGTAAATCTATTCCGACCTGCTGGAAGGGCGTAGTCGGGGCAGAGATCGGCTCCGGGAGTAATGCTGGCTTTGTCGGAGGCCTCTTACGTCTTTGGCACTCAAGGCACGACCGTGTGTACAGATGCACTGTTTTCGGAAGTAACGGCCAGTAGTACTTGTCACGAATCCGGGCAAGCGTCCTGCTTTTGCCAAGGTGTCCAGCCGTCGGGTCGTCGTGGCATCCTTGAAATATTTCTTCGTGGAGGCTGGCAAGAACAACCGGCAGCAAGGCAGGGTTGCTCGTTCCGACGTTATTCTTGAAGAGCATGCCTCGCCGCAGAACGAAGCTTGACAAGTCTCGGGCCAAGACTCCCGGAACTGAACTTCCTTGACCTTCGAGGTGGTCGATCACGACGCGTAGTTCCGGGTCGTCTAGTTGAAATGCTTCCATGTTGGTATATGTAACTACGCCGAGAGAACAGGCGTCATCGTCGTCGTCAGTGCTTTCGGGAGGAGATTCGACTGGGGCCCTAGACAAAGAGTCGGCGTCGTTATGCGTGCGGCCATACTTATGCACAATCGTTACGTCGAATTCTTGAAGTCTAAGACTTCAGCGAGCGAGGCATCTTGACGGGCCATTGAGGTTGGCGATCCAACAGAGAGCGTGGTGGTCCGTGACAACGCGGAACGGGATCCCGTACAGGTACGGGCGGAGCTTGGTCAACGCCCAGATGACAGCGAGATATTCCTTCTCGGTCGTTGAGTAATTCTTCTTTGCATTGGACAGTGCCCGGCTTGTGTAAGCGATCACCCTCTCTGCTCCGTCTTGTCTTTGGGCGAGTACCGCGCCGAGTCCGGCATTGCTGGCGCCCGTGTGAACTTCCGTTTCCGCTGATGGACCGAAGTGTCCTAGGGAAGGGGGCGACTGGAGTCTTTCCTCCAGTTTGTTCAACGCTTGTTCTTGCTCCTCGCTCCACTGGACGTTCACGTCGTCCTTCGTCAGATGCGTAAGCGGTGCAGAAATCTTGGCAAAATCGCGAACGAAACGTCTGTTGTAAGCGCACAGCCCAAGAAATCTTCTTACGGCTTTCTTGTCTGATGGCTTCGGAAATTCGGCAACAGCAATCTTTGTAGGATCGGGGCTTACACCCTGAGCACTCACGGCATGCCATGAAAGTTCAGCTTGCCGTAAGCGAACCAATATTTTGACGGCTTTAGTGTCAGTCCAGCATTGTGGATAGCCTGTAGCACGGTTCGCAAATGTCTCAGGTGCTCGTCGAAGTCGCTTGCGAAGACCATGACGTCGTCGAGATAGAAAAGGCAGCTTTGCCATTTTAAGACGAAAAGAATAGAGTCCATTACGCGCTGGCACGTTGCCGGTGTGGTACACAGTTCGAATGGCATAACTTTGAATTCGTAGAGTCAATCCGGCGTGACGAAGGCAATCTTTTCACTATCCCGTTCGTCGACCTCGATCTGTCAGTACTCACTCTTCAGGTCCATCGAATAAAAGTATCGGGCGTGGCGCAGCCGGTTCAGAGTGTCATCGATGCGTGGCAGCGGGTAGACGTCCTTTTTTGTTACAGCGTTCAGTCGACGATAGTTCACGCAGAACCGAAGAGTTCCGTCTTTCTTGTTCTCCAGGACAACCGGTGAAGCCAACAGACTGTTTGAAGGCTGGACGATGTCGTCGTCGAGCATTTCTTGGACCTGCTTCCGGACGACTTCTCTCTCTTTCACAGAGACACTATACGGCGACCGATGAACAGGAAGCGCGTTGTCACCAGCAATAATCCGATGTTTCGCAACCGCCATTTGGCGCACCTTTGCCGAAGTGGAGAAACACCCACTCGACTCGGCGAGAAGGTCACTGAGTTTTTGTCATTGTGGGGTAGGCAGGGTTGGATCGGTGTCAAACTGTGGATGCGGCGTTGCCTTGTGTGGCCGCGAAGAGAGGTCTTCTGCTCTTCCGGCGATTGCGGCTGAGTCCAGGAATTCCTCGGCGTGACCCACGACGGTGCCTTTCATAAGGTATGAAGCTTCCTATCGGACGTTTGTTACGAGTGCAACAGTGTGTCCGTCTTGGAACTCCGCGATGCTTCTTGCGTCCCCGATCCCTCTTCCTAAAAGCGACTGGAGGCTTCCCTCGAGCAGAACGTAACTGCAGAAAGTCTCATCAATCCCGTCGGGTGCGAAAACGCTCGTCCGCGGTGGTATGTTCACGTGGTTTGCGAGGAATCGGACTGCGGATACCGTCGCTTTGGGTTCCTCCTGTGGCGGAGCAGGTTTTCGTAGCGTCAGCCGATTTGCTCCTAGGTCGATGACGGCGCCATACTCTCTGAGAAAGTCCATTCCGAGGATAACGTCCATCGAACATCCTTGCAGAACGACGAAATAGAGAGGGACATCTCCCCGTGGATCTCGACGCGAGCAGTGAAAATCCCGACTGGTGTGATGAGGTGCCCCACGGAGGTCCGTATCTGCGGGCCATCCCATGGTGTCGACACTCTCCGAAGGCGTTGGGAGAGCCTCCCACTCAGGACGGGGTTGTCTGCTCCGGTGTCGACGAGATGCGATGCGTCGTGGCCGTCGATAACGACGTTTAGGTTATTCGTTACTGCTACAGAAGAGTCGTTTCGGTAGCTGCTGGCATTCGAGTGGGGGCCCTCGGACGTTCGTGGAGGATCTCGGCGTCAGTCGTCTTCGGCGTCTCCACCTGCAGGGATCGCCGCGCCTAGTTTCACCGGGGAGGAGCGAGGGGCGACAGGCATTCACGTCGGGGTCGGTGCAACGGCGAAGCTGGACGTCGCGGCGACGGCGACCAGAACTCTCGGCGGGACGCCGGCTCGGGGGACTGAGGTCGTCGCAGGTACTCATCGATCTCCCGGGGGCGTTCACCATCGAGGGCGTTCACCATAGCGGGGGCGCGGGTCGTTCGGGTGTACCCCGCGCAGCCCGAGTCCTCGGTATGGGTTTCAGCGGTAGGTGTGGTATGCTTCCCCGCAGTGGAAGCACAGTGGGCGTCGGTCGGGCGTTCGCAACACGTGGGTCTTCCGGGGTGCGCAGGGCTCCTGGCAGGCGTACTGGACCTGGTCGTCGTGTCGTCGGTCGTGCTGCGGCGCAAGAGACTCACTTCGGGGCGGCGCGACATACGTGCGAGGAGGAGGCGGTGGCCGTCAGGCCACTGCGGCGTAAGTCAACGAGGGTTCCTCGGGGTTTGCCACGACGACAGGAGCGTCTGGTTGGATGGCTTTGTGAACTTCTTCCCGCACAACCACGGCGATGGAGAGCGAGGCCGGGCATGCGGCAGCGGGCAGCAGTTTCTTCAGCTCCTCCTGGACGACTTCAAGGATAATGTCACGGATGCCGGGGAGGGTGGTACCAGTGTGGAATCCGGATGTCGCCAAAGAAGTTACGCCAGGGTGTCGCTGGCAGTGTCCGGTGCGTGCTAGTAGGGCTCGTTCCATATTTTTCGCCTCCGTGAAGAACTCGTCGACTGTTGTCCGTGGATTGCCAATAAGTCCGCCGAATATTTAGCTCTTCGCACCCCTGATCAGGTGCCGCTGCTTCTTCTCCTCTGCAGCCTGAGGATCGGCGCGGGAGCTCAGGCGAAGAAGATCCTCAACGAAGCAGATGATGCTCTCATTTGGGCCTTTGGCTCTTGTTGAAAAGATGTCTTCGGCCCTCTCGCGTCGATGTTTGCTGGTAAACGACTTCATCAATTCTTGCCTACACACCTCCCGCGAAGTTAAATAAGCCTCGTGGTTCTCCAGCCAGTACCTCGCAGTCCCTTCCAACGAGAAGTAGACGTTTTGCAAGGACTGCTCAGCTGTCCATCTGTTGTGGCGGGCCACACGCTCATAGTGTTGCAGCCAGTTCTCGATGTCCTCGGGAGCGTCTCCGTGGAAAGGCGTCAGAGTTATGGGTGCGACGGGTGGGTATATGGCGACCCAACAGCCGAGGTCTGCGACTGGTTGGCCATCGTCGTGGTGTACTTTTGGAGAACCTTAATTCCTCCGAAGTTCATCCGAACAGATGAACATCTCTCGCAAAATAACTAGTGTGATAATTTGCATTCCCCAAAACATGATTTAATTGCCTATTTTTTCTATCAAGATGATTACAGAAAAAATAATAATTACGCGTATGCTTAATGTTTCGCATTATGCCATTGTGGAAAATATTGCGGGAATTCAAACGATGGAAGCACATTTTCATAACAGCCTTATAAATCAACGAATCTGTTCACAAAGTTTGTCAGTAGAATCTATATATCCTGGCGAACGACTGACAGTATATTGTCACGAATGACAATGGATGAGGCGATGATAACTGAAGAAACTGAAACGTTTAATGGGGCGAACTTGTGCGCAAAAATAAAAGAAAGAAAGAAACAGAACAAAGCAGAGCGTCGAAGTCGGCGTAAAAGCAGAGTCGAACGCTGGGGCGAGACTGACTGTGGCTCGCTACGCGAAGCCCCTTATGTACTACACGCGTGAGCTTCTGGAATAAACGGCGCAGGAAAGTTCGATGCGCAGAACATTTGCACCTTGAACAAGCACCAGAATTCTCGAATTTGCGAGAACACTAAAATGCAGGGATAAACAAAAGACACATCGCTCCCAGGAATCGAACCCTGGCTTTCCGCGGGGGAGGCAGGTACGATAACCGTTAGGCCACGCGCGCGCTGCCTGCTTGGCCAGCTGCGCGCGCGGCAATATGCAATGCCCTATTAATGTAGGTAAACGTTTTTAAGGGCTAATATATTTTCTCATACGCAGCTTGACCTTAATCTATTTTATTAACACCAGGCCACGCTAGAGAGTGTACTTGACACTGCTTTAACCTATAATAGCTGAGTTAAAGGAATTTACATGGTTTGACGTGTTCACATTGACAATACTATCCACATAAGTTCAAGGTTTCGGCGCACAAAGTTACCTCGAACGAGCGTGGAAAATATTCAATTTTCTTACTCAACGAGTTAATTAAAAAAACCTGAAAAAATGTTCTAATGTATCTTGTTTTTGTTCAGGTATTTATGTTATATATCATTCGGGATTATCAAAGAAACTGTCTACAGCTTACTTACCTGACATGTACGTCGATTCGCCATAGGTTGCTGATCCAAAAAAAAAGTAAGGCAAGAGTTTTAGAAAACAATAATTGTAAATGGAAGTAGAACACTTCATGTAAGTATAACACATTAAGGGTCATGCAACACTACAGGGTTGGGTTGTTTTTACTTTACACACACCTACTAATGCAGCAGTGACAGGAACGCGTCTTCGACTGATGTGTTAAGCGTCCTATTCCGTTGATACATCAAAAATGGTCCCGAGGTGTCAAAGAATGGCGTCACAGAAGCCGTCGTGTCACGTGGTCCGAAGTCGCGATGCTGGCAAAACGTAAAAGAGCATTTGAGGTCACATTATTGAAAGAAAACCTGAGACTGGGACAAATAAGAAAACGGACAGCACGACACCGTCTCAGGTTTTCTTTCAGTGATGTTTCCCAACCATCTAGCCTGCGTACTTTCCTTCCTTGCATTTCAGGCGATTCTTCAACAAATATTTTAATTATGTTGTTAAGCTTTCTTTTTGTGTACCATGAATTTTATGGCATATTCACTTTCTACAAAAGATAACGAAACTATTTTAGGTGCCTTTTGCATTGCACCTCGATTTTTTATACATATAAAAAAGAAGTAAAAAATAAAAACAAAATTGTTCGCCACTTAAAAAAAGTCTTAACATTTTTGAATTAATTTTTGAAAATCGAGAATTCATAGTCAGAAAAAAACCTGTTCCAATTGTTTTAAATAAAGAAGAAAAAAAAACGTTTAGATAGGTCTATGTTGCAGTCAGTTACCGTTGGAGGGTTTCTGTCTCAACGACGTCTGCTACTCGAGCACAACATCTACAGCGGCCTTACTTTGTCGCATTATCTCCCAGACACCATACATAAAAAAACTGAGTTTCTTTTTTTTTTATTTGTGATGTGGCTAATATTGTTTATGTCAAATTTGTGGGGCGTTCGGATTTCAGGGTGTGGTACTTGGCGATGGCGCCGTGCTGCACTGACTTTCCAGGGTAATACTTTAAGGTTGCGGGAGCCGAGGGTGAAAGACGAGGCAGAGGGCACGTGACAGGTGGTCGGCGGAGAAGACACGAGCTGGCGCGAGACAGTGTGTGCTACGCGAGGCTAAAGCTGGGCAGGAACATCGGACCGGGCTGCCTGGCCTGTCCCATGGCGAACCCCGGAGCGGTCCACCAGTGAGGTCTGGAGCAAGACCGGTGGAAACGGCGAGCCCTGGCCATCTGGTCTAGGCTATGGCGATCCCGGGGTGGTTCCGCAGCGAGACTCGCGCAGTGATTGCCCGGGACAGCCAGCCTACGCAGCGCGGGCGTGGGAAAGGCGATCCGCAGGCCTGGACACGGACTCCGACTGTGAGCTCTGCACGACGGGCGACAACAAGGGTCGGCGGGCCCGGACTACCGGCTCTCGACGACGGGCAACCGGGAGGTACAGTAAACCCATTCGCTGTCTTCTCGTTGGTGTGTGTCACTCCCTGGGTGACAAGCGGAACGCATACCCATCGGGCGGCGATTATTGGTAGTGGGACCTCATAAAGAACCCCACAAGGTTCAACCCCACTCTTGGTTGGTATGATTCTGAACCAACATATGGCGGTGGAATCGCTTTGAAGACCTATACATCAATGCGAGAAATTGTGTGTGGCGGCGCTTCAATACAGTGGGGTGTTTTTCTATATCCTGAATTTGCATCCCTGGTAGTTCGGTTGGTTTTCTCTGCGCGAGCTTTCTTCGGAATGCGCACGGCTGTGGCAGTTCTCGTGCAAGGGGGCCAGTTGCCTACGCTCCGAGCTCACGTCTGCAGCAAACGTTGTCAGAACCAAACGCGAAAGTCTTCCTGGGCCAAGTAGCGAGACACATGCACAACAAACAACCGAAGCGTTGAACAAATAGAAAAATGCCTGTGCGCAATTATAATTCGTTTCACTTTATCTGCGAGCGAAGCCAAAGCTAGAAGCGCGAGACCAGCGCTTTTTGCGTTTCTGCCAAGCTCGCGCGCTCGAGCAAATCCTGAAGGCACGGAGCTTTCGTGCTCGCGCTTCCAGCTTTTCCTTCGCTCGCACATAAGGTGAAACGAAGTATAGCACACCGGGGGGATTTCGAAGGGCAATTACACATATTTCAATGTGATCAGATATATATGTCGGGCCGGCCCTTTTGTCGTGCATGTGTTTGGCTCTTTGGGGATTTCCAGGAAAACGTGATGACGTTATTAACTTGGGTTTCCGAAATTGTAGCTTGAGGAATTATATACTTAAAATTCAAAATAAATCAACTTTTTCGGAAGGTGGGTCTGTTGTCTCATTAAGGTAGCTGTGTGTTTATTTCCACCAAAGCCACGAGTCTGGAAAGCACAAGAAATGACACTCAAGTTCAGATATTGAGTTTGGTAAACCCAAAGTAGGACTGGTGCGAGAGTCATAATAAAAGAATGTCAATGTTAAAAATTAACTTGCCGCAATAAATGATAAGAGTTAATCATACTGAAATAAAACAGCGCAAAAGATACAAAAGGAGAAACAAACCGGACAGGACAGAGCCCTGTCCTATCCGGTTTCTCTCTCCTTTTGTTTTTGTTGTAAACTAGTTTCAGTTTGTATATATTAATCTCAGTGGTTCCCACGCTGACTACCTGGTGTGACTGTCTGCATAGAGTTTTATGTCATGTGCATCGCGTGACGCGCATGCTTGGGTCCGGAACATAAAGATGCTTCCGATGTCTCCTTGAGTACCCGGCCTCCCAATTCATAAGAAGATACAAAAATTGGCGAAGAGAAGATGGGATCATAGGAATGACGACGATGACGTCGACTGTCTCAACTAGTGTGCGGAATATTCTGGAGTTCCGCCCAGACTCGGGTGACATCGATGTGTACCTTGAGTGGTTCGAGCTGTATGCAGCCGCGAACAATACCGATTTCGTCGACGTGACCAGGGTCCCGCAGAAAGAATCTCGGACTTCGTCGCAGCACTGAAGACATTAGCAGCCATTTGCGCCTTCGGCATTTTCCTGGTGGAGGCGCTACGAGACCGCTTGAATGCCGGGCTCCGAAGTGAAGTCATTTACTGCCGTCTGCTTGCCATAGACGACAAGGAGGCCACGTGGGTGAGCGTTTTTAACGTGGCAACAGCCATGGAAGCAGCAAACAAGGACACCAAGGAGATGCTACCAGCGTCCACACTCACCACCGCCGACATGAACTGGCAACGCCGGCTCAACAAGCCAAGCAAGCAGGGCTGTACCAAGCAGCAGAACAGCGGACGCAGAGTCAACCACAAGGTAGCTTGTAAAAATGATCGACAAAAAATGCCGGTACAAATTGCTATCGATGTGGATATTCGCATCTTCCCGGAACGTGCCCATTCTTGAACAGCACATGTTTTAAATGTTCTAAGACAGGCCACGTAGCTAAAATGTGCAAAACGAAAGCAGTGCATACATTTTCATGCAAAAAGTCAGAACCTGAAGGATCAGGAAAGCCGGAGACATACCTGTTATTTGTCATAGCCCTCAACCGAGTAACAAACAGTCCCGCGTTTGTTTTAAATGTAAACGTGAATGGTAAATAGGTTCCAATGGAACTGGACACGGGTTCGGTTGTATCGTTAATGCAGAGAGGGAGTTTCTCAAACACTTCCAGGGTGTAGAGTGCTCTGATGTGGATTGGATGTGCGACTTATTACGTACAACGGAACGCCAGTGCCTGTGAAAGATAGCGTAAATGTCAGAGTACAAGGGTCAGACGTGCCACTTTCCGCAAGTGATAGGTAAGAACCAGTATGAAGGACGCATGCCGACTCTTCTTGGCTGAGATTGGCTTGCCAAAATCAGACTAAACTGGCCCGAGCTCGTGCAGGTGAATTCACTACACGAGGTAAAATCTTGCAAACATAAAAGTCCTTGAAAGAAAAGTTCCCTGATGCGTTTGAACCAGGCTATGGAGCGATTAAGGGTTTTCACCGTAGCATTGTTGTGCACGAGGATGCTAACCCCGTGTTCTTTAAGGCCAGACCAGTCCCCTACTCTTTGTCCGAGTTGGTTGATCAAGAAATTAAAGACTTAGAAAAAGCTGGTGTCATCTTTAGAGTGAGGCACACTGCCTGGGCTACGCCCTTGGTCATGGTGCCGAAGAAAAACAGCACTGCTGCTGGGTTTCGTGGTGACTATCGAGTGACCGTGAACTTCAACATAAAAGTAGACCACTACCCGTTGCCTGCTGCTGAGGACATAATTGTGTCCTTGGTTGGTGGCACTGTTTTCACAGTACTGGACCTTTCCAAGGCATACTTGCAACACAAACTCGACGAGAAAGTACAAGAGCTGCTAACTGTGAAAACCTGAACACTCACATCGGCCTGTTCAGGTTGTGGAGATTGCCGTATGGGCAAGCAAGTGCACCGCCATGTTTCAGGCAGTCATGGATTAGATCCTACAAGGTATACCTGGTACCGCCTGTACTTGGATGATGTGCTTGTTGCTGGCAAAGGCTACAAAAAAATGCTACACCCGCGTAAAGCAGGTGCTACAGAATCTGAGCACTCACGGCATCCGAGTGAATGTTGAAAAATACAAGTTCTTTCAGAGCCAAGTTCAGTACATGGGAAACACGCTGGATAGTAGGGGATTACATCCAACAGAACAAAAAGTGGAGTCGATTCGAAAAAAACCTGAAACAACAAACCTGACGCAGCTTAAGGCATTTTACGCCTTGTAAACTATTAAGCAAGTTTTTTTGCCAAGTTTGACTATTATGCTTGAGCCTATGCACGCCCTTGTACGACGAAGCAATGAGTGGGAATGGCCAAGCCAATGTGCTAACAACTTTATCACGTGTAAAAAGCTTCTTTGTGAGAGTGAGATCATAGAGCTGTATTATGTGCACAAAGATAATCAGCTGAAATGTGACGCATTGGCGTATAGTCTTGGCGGGGTGCTATCCCACATAGTAGATGGTGTCGAAAAACCATCTGCATTTGCACCTAGATCGATGTCGACTGCAGAGCGTAACTATGCCCACATCGAGAAAGAGGCGCTAGCAATTTTGTTTGGAATTTAAAAGTTTCAAAAGTACTTGTATGGAAGCACCTTCAAGGCTGTAACGGACCACTACCCCTTGCTGGTACTTTTTGACACTAAGCAATCCGCGAGTGCAGTGGCTGTGGCCCCCATCCATCGCTAGCTGACATTAGAGGGGGACTACAGTTACCGTATTGTTTACGAGTCGGGGAAAACAATCAATAACGCTAATGGCCTTTCAAGACTACCCCTGCTCAGTACAACTTACAACTAAGATAAGATATTTATTTCTCACCTACGAGTCAACTCCCAGTAATCTCGAAAGATGTCGGACGGGAAGCGACAAAAGACAAAGTCTTGAGTGCTGCATAAGAGATGACCTGTCGAGGTTGGCCTCAAAATGTATCCGATGAGTATCAGCAATTTTTGTTCGAAGTTTTCAGCTCTCTGTCGACATGGGTTGTCTTGTGTGGAACAACAGAGTAATTGTCCCACGGTCTCTTCAAGAGGGCATGCTTAGCTTGTTGCATGAGCAACACATGGGCATCACAAAGATGAAAGCAGTCGCAAGAGCCATTGTCTGGTGGTCAGGCATAGACAAAGATCTCGAAGATGTAGCGAAGCAATGCGGTGTGTGCCAGTGCGTTGTATCGATTGAACAGACTGCCCCTCCGCAGCCATGGAGATTGTGTAGTAACAAGTGGGAAAGGGTACATTTCGACTTTGCAGAGAATGAAGGCAAGACTTGGTTGTCTGCGGTGGACTGATACTCGAAGTTAGAATTTAATATAATGACATCAACCATCGCGCAGAAAGCCATCGAGGCAGTCAGTGGATGGTGTGCAGCCCACGGACACCAGTAGAGGTTGTCACTGACAATGGGCCGCAATTTCGCTCGAAAGAGATCACCGATTTTCTGCGTAGCAATGGTGTGAAGCACACCTCTCACCACCCTATAATACACAATCAAATGGCGCAGCAAAGCGGGCTGTTAAATCAGTAAGGAAATCACTGTTGAAACAAGTTCCAGAGGACCAGCAGCATAATAAAAAAAGGTTTATGTAACATCGCCTTGACAACTTCATCTTTGCGTATAAAACGTCTCTGCACATCTTACAGAAAAATCTCCCGCTGAGTTGTATTTGGGGAGGAAACTAAGGACGAGGTTGTCTCTTGTAAAACCAGACATGAAAATAGCGATGCAGGAAAAGGTTGAGGAAACCAAGTGTGCCACTGATAAGAGAAGGTGTGCACCGAAAGTATTCTCTTTGGGTGATCGCGTGTTCGCGAGAACGATTCGTGGTGAAACTGTGAAGTGGTGTCAAGGAACAATCAAGAGTGTGGAGTCTCCAATGACTTATCTGGTGTTGGTGAACGGACAATTGGGTTTTCTGCGTGTTTACCATCTAAGGCGGTCGTTTCAAGAATGCCGCTCTGAAATGCCATTTGAGGCGTGTTTGTCATTGCCGCATGATGCTGATGTGTGTGATGCTTCTGTTCCTTGTGAGCCCCCATGGTTCGATCCGGTCATGCGGACACACATAGTTCAGATGTGGCCAGAAATAGATCACCAGAACCTGCTTACTGAGGGTCGCCTACTCATGTCGGTGTAGCACTCAGGCGTAGTACCAGAACAAGGCGTCCGCCTGATCATTTTAGACATAAGTGATTCTAATCCTAAGTGGTAGGGAGCTGTTGTAAACAAGTTTTGGTTTCTATACGTTAATCTGAGTGGTTCCCATGCTGGCTACCAGGTGTGACTGTCTGTATATAGTTTTATGTCACGTGCATCGTGTGACGCGTATGCTTGGGTTCTGGGACATAAAGATGCCTCCGATGTCTCCTTGAGTACCCGGCCTCCCATTTCAAAAGAAGATACAACAGTATATTTTGCGCTCTTTTATTCCATTATGTATAACAATTACCAACTAGCCCAGCCATTAACCTTATTACAGGCCAAGATATAATTTTAATACGAGTTCATTGATAAATGCAATGACTGGCCAGGCAAATATTATGGGTCTGTGGACAGTTTGTGCACATAGTTTAAGCAATGTACCGCTCTTAATTTGCTGATCTATGCGCGCAAGCAGTCGTGTGCAAAAACGAAAAAAAAATATGCAAACGGGTACATTTTGACGTTTTATAAATATAAAGTAAGCTCGAACGTGTTACGCTGATTACTACTGAAACAACGCTACATTTTACACTAGTGTTGAGCGTACTGGAAATCAAGGGTGCATCGAAAGTTAAAGCTTGAACCCATATACTGCACAGGCCGTAATGTTTTAATGTTCATACTACTTTATTGCCCTCAAATTTGGTGTACGCTGTCTCCTGATTTTCTACAACAGAAAGAAGAAAACACTACTCTGCGTGGACAGAAAGACTCCACCTACTTAGAGTTACCAATCATCTCGGCGCCGATTATGAGTATTCACTGCATGCCTAAGGTCGCGTGCTTAAAACGAGTTTGTTCCACAAGAGTTCATACAATCTCATTGGTTCTTGACAAACAACATTGTTTACTCACGCAAGCGGCCACATGTGAAGTTTAGAATATATTGTATTGACTGCGGCACACGTGGCAAGTAGCATAGGTTTTTTTGCAACCCTCGAAATAGAATGCTCCGGCGTCACCTTGGTCTCTAATGCATGTTGCGCACAAACTAGTAGGAGCTGAATCGCAGTGGGAAACGAAAAAATAATGATAAAGAAGTTTGTAATCAAGTAAAAACTGAGGGCATCGCACATGTCCAGAAAGTAAGCTTTGTTTCACTATATACATTACCAGTAAATTATTTGGTCTTATCGTGCGAGCGAAGTGAATCATACGAGCGCGAGCACGCTGTCCTGAACCATTCTTCGAGTAGCAAGCGCACCATTCAAAGCAGGGAACTTGCTTTTATAGATTTTGGTGCGCTCAAACGTTTTAAAACACAAATATAATCAAATATATTATTTCAATTTTTATTACATGAGCCTCTGTTTTTGTTTTGTCTTTTGCGTTACGGTGCCATTTTGTTAGTTATATAATGTTTCGAGAAGTCCGACAACTGCAGTCTGTTTCATCATAAGCAAGCGACGCGTAATCGAAAATCTGGACAAACAAAAAGAAAAAGAACGCGAACATGCGGAAACACAATAAAAATTCAATCTAACTACGCATTAAAAATTTGTCGTAAGTTTTTAAGAGAGCAAAAGTTTCGCAGGGCGACATTGTTACCTGTTGAAGATTATAAATTTAGCCAGTGCTGTACAACTGTTAGCTCGGGGTCTTTAAGGTGCATCACGTAGTATATGTGATACACGATCGCACAACGGTCAGATGCAGATGGGCGACAGAACCCAGGGTCCCTGTTAAAGCCCCTTGATAAAGGCGTTTTTTTCAAATACCGCCAACCATTCTTGCGGAAACGCGCAAGACACGTGCCACGAGCGGGTGCTCCTTCGCCATTCACTACCAAGGGCCAGTCAGTTTAGTGCTGCGCCGCCATTTGCCTTCAAGGGCCGCTCGAGACACGGGCCTCATGCACCGGCACATTTGACATGACAAGAAAGACCAAAGCAAAACAGATCGAGGGGCTTTAGTCCCTACAGGTTCTGCAGCGTGAGCTCCGTGCTTTGAACAGAGCTCGCGCTCTCACATTTCTCCACGTGCTCAGATATGCGGTGCCACAACACACTCAGCCAACGATCCAACACCGCACTTGGTTTAACCTAGTGAGCAAACCAAAGGGCTACACTTAAGGTGCAACCCCACGCTTGGTTAGTGTGATTTTGAAGAAACAGATGGCGGTGGGATCGCCTTCCAGGCCTGTACATCAATGCGAGAAATCATGTGTGGTGGTGCTTCGATACATTGCGGTATGTATTTTTCTACATCCTGAACATGACATCCCTGGTCTTCGCTTGTTTTTTTGTGCACGAGCTTTCCTTAAATGCGCACGGCTGCGCCAGTTCTCGTGCAAGGGGGCCAGTTTTCTACTCCTCGAGCTCACGCCTCCAGCATACGTGGTCAGACAAAAACGCCAAAAATCGTCCTTAGCCAAATGGCGACGCACGTACACACACAACAAAACAACCGACGCGTTGAAAAATATAAAGTTGCCTGTGCGGCGTTAGCACGCCGCGTGGATTTCCAAGGCCAATTACACGTATTTCAATGTGATCGGATTTATATGACAGGCCGGCCCTTTTATCGCGTATATGTTTGGCTCTTTCTGGATTTCCGGGAAAACGTGATATTGTGATAGACTTGGGTTTCCAAAATTCTTGCTTGATGAATGAAACACCTCAGAATACAAAATGAAAAAAATGGAAAAGATGCAAACGGGCAGAGTTTGACATTGTATAGAATACAGTGTAAGCACGCACATGGTACGCTGATTACGCCTGAAACAGCGCTACATTTTACACTAGCGTTGAGCCTATCGAAAGTTTAGGGTGCATCAAAAGCTAAAGTTTGTACACAAATACTGCTCAAGCCGTTATGTTTGAATGTTCATAGTACTTTACTATTCTCAGATTAGGTTAATTTTTTTCCTGATTGCGTACAACAGAAAGAAAGAAACATTCTAACTCTGGGTTGATAAAAAACTCCACATGCTGACAGCTATCAATCATCTCGGCGTCGGTTATGAGTATTCACTGCGTGCCAACGGTCGCGTGCTTATAAACGAGTTTTTCCCACGTGATTTCATACAATCCCAATTCTTCTTGGCAAACAACATTGTTTACTCACGCAAGCGGCCGCATGTGAAGTTTAGAATATTTAGTATTGAGTGTGGCACACGTGTCAAGTAGCATACATTTTTGTTTCCAATTTGCGAAATAGAATGTTCCTGGGTTCCCCATTAATAATGATTTTAGACTTTTTATTGAAAACGTGTTGACTTATTGTTGGCTTTGATTACTTTCTTTTGACCTTGACTTTCTGTTGACATGGTCAACAGCAAGTTCTTGAGTTTGTGTTGAAACGTTTTTGATGATTTTCTTCAGCCTGAGGTAAAAGAAAAGCTGTTGACTTTATGTTAACCCTATGTTGATTTTGTTTCTTCTGACCTCCTCTTGACAGTGTCATCGGAATGACTGCAGACGTTTTGTTTATTTAGTGTTGAAAATGTTCAGTTGACTCTATAGCCTGTGGCAATAAAAAAGCTAAAGACTTTCTGTTAACTTTTTATTAAACCATGTACACCTCGACTAGATATCAAAAGTCACAATGTTTCTATATAGTCTATGACAAGGTGAGAAAGGTGGGGAGCAGCTTCAGTTTTCCCGCCTCCAGCGCGAGCCTCGTACCCTTGACAACGCTTCGATGTTCGTGCACCTCCAGCGCGCACGTCCAGTCAAAGCACGACGGAAGGCATGGGGCACGTGTTGGAGGCCAGGTGTTCGGAAGACATGCCCTGCCGTTCTCACTTTGTACGTGACCAAAGTGACTTTAATGACATACTTCGGGACGATATTAAATTGCCAACTAGTACAGAAAAGCCAAATTACTATTTTAAACTTAAAACAATCTCTTGACTCGCATCGTCCTAAGTGGTGGTATCCAGAGATGCGATAACATATCTTCTAGAAGCCTTTTTTCAGGATGTTGTTTTAGAGACTGCTCCAAATTATTATTAGTTGTACCAATAAATTTTAGTACGAGATATCGTCCATGAACTTCGAAACACTGTTTTCTCTTTGACAGACTTTCAAGGATGAGATCGAAAACTTGGGACCTTAATAAATGCTGGGGTGGTCACCGGCCAAATGATTACCTTTAATATGTAGGCTATATAAAGCTCTGGAGCAGAGAACGGCGACGGTCATTCAGGTGCTCAGTTCTTCATGGTGTTTGTGTGTATGTTCGTTTCTAACGTGTTTTTGTGGGATGTATGTAGTAGTGCCTTCCAATACCACAACAACATATAAAAAAAGTGTTTTTTGTTTTATTTTGTTGCAGCCACTTTGGAGCAGAGCCATGGTAAGCTTCCAAAACTTTTTCGAATGAATAGCTATGCTTCAAAGAATATTTTTCTTTTTAGACGGCTGTAGTTTTTTTATAAAAAGCTGTAACTTTTCAATTGCAAAGCTGCAGAAAAAGCATCTTGGAGGGGACACAAAGTTTGTTGACTTTTTGACTACAAAGTGGGCCAATATTCAAAAGAAAGTCAACAGAAAAGCTAGAGAACGTCAGATGAAAATTCATTGCCATTTTATTTCCTCTGATGACTTTTTTAAACATCCTTTCAACAGAAAATCATCACAGTTTTTTTTCCTAAGAATTACCTTGGTCTCTTATGCATGTAGCTCAAAAAAGATCACGAGCTGAATCGCAGTGGAAAACGAAACCAATCACGATAAATGAAAACCGAGGGCATTGCACATATGCAGAAGGTAAGCTTTGTTTCGCTAAATACATTACCAGTAAAGTATATGGTTTAACCATGCGAGTGAAGCGGAACATACAAGCGAGCATGCTGCTCTGAACTACTGTTCCAGTGAGCAAGCGCTCCGTTCAAACCACGGAGCTCGCTTTTATAGCTTTTGGTGCGCTGAAACATTTTAAAACACAAGTATAATCAATTCTATAATTTAATATCTTTTTATAAGGTGCGCCTGTGTCTTTTTTTTGTCTTTTGCGCTAACGTGTCATCTTTTAGTTATATTATAATTTTTCATAAGGCTGACAACTATAGTTTGTTTCATCATAAGAATGAGCCGCATAATCGAAGATCTAGACAAAAAGATAAGAAAAAAGAGCGCGAACACACGAACACATAATCAAAATGCAATGTGTCCTCGCATTCAAGATTAGTCGTTAGTTTTTTAGAAAGCAAAAGTTTCGTAGGTCAACATTGTTACTCGTTGTAGATTATAAAAAGTGCAGTACAACTGTTAGCTCGGGGTCTTTAACGTGCATTACGCACTATGTTTGATACACGATCGCACGACGGTCAGATGCAGATTGGCGACAGAACCCAGGGTCCCTGCTAAAGCCCCTCAATAAAGGCGTTTTCTACAAGTACCGCCAACCATTGTTGTGGAAACGCGCAAGACACATGCCACGAGCGTGTGCTCCGCGGCCTTTAACTTTCAAGGGACAGTCATTTTAGTTCTGCGCCGCCATTTGCCTGCATTGGCCGCTCGAGACACATGTCTCGTGCGCTGGCACATTTGACGTTACTTGAAAGAATATCGGAAACACATCGAGGGGCATTAGTCCCTGCAGGTTCTGCAGCGTGAGCTCCGTGCTTTCAACGGAGCTCGCACTCCCGCATTTCACCAAGTGCTCTGCTCTGCGGTGCCACAACACCCTCGGACAAGGATCCCCTACCGGACTTGGTTTAGCCTGTGAGCTAAGCCAAATGAGCTACGCTTAGAAAATCGGCACTCTTTTCCCCGATATTGTTTTGGGCACCGCCATCTTGGTGGTTAGTACAAAGCAAACGCAACTACCGATCGTCATGATTCAAATGTGCGATTTCCTCTGCATTTGTTTCGGTGTTAGGAAGCTCACGTTATATTGCTTTGCTTTGCCGCAAACTGTTTAAACATTTGTGGAAGTCGGAAAAGCGTTTCCTGTGATTTCAGCTAAAGCTTCAGTTAACTGTCAACCATCATTTTACGCACCGAGATTTGTTTGAAGCGTAGCTTATTGAGTGGCTCTTGTTTAGCCCAATCGCACAGGCACAGAAAGAGAACAACTGCTTGACCTCGCGATCTTGGCGCGGCTTCAGTGGCTTCTTCAGACCTAGTGCTTATTTAGTGGCACTAATCTGCTTGTAGCGTTGGCTTGAATCCGAGCTAAGGTAAAGCGAAGAAAATATTCAGATCTTGGGGTTTTACAAGTTAAACCAACAAAAATCACGTAACACGCCTAATAAAAAATTGAGCACATCTCCACGTGGTGAATGATGTTTATTGGGGCAAAGCTCTGGTTGTGCTTGTCAGCGTTGACACTGAGCCGCAGCATGCCGAGCCTTTCGTTCGTTTTCATCCATGTCAGAAAGAGAATGTGCGGTATGAAACGTGGTTATATGCGCATTTGAGCTTTTGACAGCAGCGCCCTCTCGTCTATTAACGTTGAGCCAATGCATGCAAAGTTTAAGGCGATTATACACGCATTTCACCGCAGCGCCCTCTCCTGTATAGACATTGAGCGGTTGCATGCAACGTTTCGTCTATGACATCCCCAGCTCTTGAGTTACTACCACATATCAGAGCCCCCTACTCGTCCCGCAGTCATAGCCCAGTGGTTAAGGCGATGGACTAAAAATCTATTGGGGTCTCCCCGCACAGGTTCAAATCCTGTCGACTGCGCAAACATTTTATTCATCATTTTTTTCTTTTTGTTTATCGTTTTTTTCCTACTCGAGCACGTGCTCACGTGCTCGTGAGCACGTGAGCTCAGGAGCAGGAGCACGAGCTCTGGACGCCAGACAGATGGACGGACGCCAGACAGATGGGCGGACGGACATGGCTAGCCCATAAGGAGCTTCGCCCATAAAAAAAATTGCGGGTTCATCTTGACTAATTCGAGATCTTTTGACTTGCAACCGAACCCCAGATTGGCCTCCGTCAGATTGCGGGCACCTCGGCCGGTATTTAAACTCGACAAGTATAGGCCAGCGCGTTCGCTCAGAGGTACTGAGAGGTTTTAATTTTTTGTATTAATATCATTGACACTTAAGAGCCACCGAGGTTGTTTTTGAAACAAAATATAGTCGAACCATTCCGACAAACATAGTGTGATTGCAAAGAAGCTTGTCGCAAGTGACAAAAACATTCAAATGTTTTCGCATACGCGGCGGCGTTCCTTTCATGGCGCCCTTTTAGATGCGGAGCATCTCTTGCTCGGGGCTATGTCCCGCGGCGTTGGCGTTGTAGTCTGCACTCACACTACGCATGCGCAACTCTCCTCCTTCCCTCTCTGCAAACGCTGCGCGTTACTCTCTCCGCTCTCTCTCTCTACCAGCTGCGCGTGCACTTCGCGTGCGTTCGATTCTAATCACACCGCGCGCGCATGCGCAACTCTCCTCCTTCCCTCTCTCCAACAGCTGCGCCTTACTCTCTCCGCTCTCTCTCTCTACCAGCTGTGCGTGCACTTCGCGTGCGTTCGATTCTAACCACACCGCGCGCGCACGCGCAACTCTCCTCCTCTAGTCTCCTCTCCTTCAAGTGTGAAAAAAAATAAACGGCGAGCGGCGAGCGTTCCAAGTTTCTCTGCCGCGAGCCGCGACGAAGGCTCGCGTAGGGGGTAACGCTAGGGCAGTCGGTGGCGCCATCTCTCGACGTCAGCACGCAACTGACTCTTTCCTCGGAACAAACACGATGCTCCGCATCACCCCATGGTTCCCCTCGGGAAGATGGTGTAATTTTTTATTTGAATCGCGTCAGGCATGTGTTCCGACGCGCAAGAGAACGCGAGCAAAGCGGCTGTGGTGCACCCGCAGCCTCGCGCTTGTTGTTCCGATATCTCTGGCTCGCTAGCTGCGGGCATCCAGGCATCTGACACCCTGACATCTGGCGCTTTTTTTGTCTTTCACGTTGCGTTCCAAGCGGCACACGACGGAAAATGCACATCAAGCTATTCCTGACCACGTGTCGCCATCTGTGTTTTATACTAAGAAACTGCAATTTGCCGTAACTGAATGGGAAAATTTTTAGGTCTAATAACATTCTTAAAGTGTAATATATCAATATAGAACTTAAGGAAAATGTAGTATCGAAGGGTGCTTCAACCTTTAATGTCTCGCAATTTTGAACGTTTGGAGTGATTTCGTTTTTATAGCATCATAAAATATTACCATTTTAAACTTTATTTTTTTATTTTAAAATATACATTATTTGTACAGTTCATTGCTTACTTTTTGAATTCATTATATCTAAGCGAACGCTCACGTAAAATATCTTGAACGATGGGACGTTATAACTCGAGAAATATTTTTTTCTTTATTGGAAACGTTGGTCTATTAAAAGCTAAATAGTGAACTAACTGCTAAAGATATTCGTAAAATTGAGACAATAAAATATTGATGAAAAACTGCTCTTTATTAGATATTAACTGTATTATTGTAGGATACATAGAAATAAAGTTATAAACCGTCAAAAAAGCATCAAAACGTCATGCATGGTGGGGTTGCAGCTTAAGGTATCGGCACTATTTTCCTTGATATTGTTGTGGGCGCCGCCATTTTTGTGGTTAGTACAAAGCAAACGCAACTGCCGATTGTCATGATTCAAAAGTGCGAATTCCTTCGCATTAGTTTCGGTGTTAGGAAGCTCACGTAATATTGCTTTGCTTTGTCGCGAACTGTTTATACATTTGTGGAAGACGGAAAAGCGTTTCTGGTGATTTCAGATAAAGCTTCAGATAATTGACAACCATCATTTTAAGCACCAAGGTGTGTATGAAGCCTAGCTTATTTAGTGGCTATAGTTTAGCCCGACCGCACAAGCACACAAAGAGAACGAACTGCTTGACGTCGTGCTCTTGGCGCTGCTTCAGTGGCTTCATCAGCCCGTAGCGTTGGCTGTGCTCCGAACTAAGGTAAAGCAAAGCAAATATTCAGGTGTTAGGGTTTTACAAGCCAAAACAATAAAAATAACCTAACACGCCCAACCTAAAAAAAAATGATTGCGGGTTTATTTTGTCTAACTGGGGATTTTTTGACGCGCAACGGAAACCTCATATGTCCCCCGTCAGATTGCGGGCACCTTGGTCAATATTTAGACCCGACAAATATGAATGCATGGGCCAGCGCGTTAGCTCAGAGACACTCAGACGTTTTATAGCTGTTTGTTTTGTTTAAATGTCATTGCCACTTTAGAGTCACCGAGCTGGTTTTTGAAACAAAAAATAGTGGAACCATTCCGACAAGCATAGTTTGGTTGTGAAAATGATTTTTGTAAGTGATAAAAACGTTAAAATATTTTCGCATACGTGGAGGAATCCCAAAAGGGCGGGATCCCTTTCATGGCGCCCATTTCATTTAGATCACGTCAGACATGCGTACCGACCATGGTGTTACAAAGGCACATTAGAACGCGCGCAAAAGCAGCTGTGGTGCACCCGCAGCCTCGCGCTTGTTGTTCTGACATTACTGGGCCGCTCACTGTGGGCATCCAGGCATAGGGTGCCTACATGTCTGTCTGTCTCAGGGTGAAGACATCCATTGTTGCACTGAATGTTCAGCGCGTGACGCTCTCGCGCACTCGTTGCGTGACCTGGGCGCTAAAATGGCGTCTATGCATTAGCCAAAGCTACGCGCTCGAGCTGATTCACACCGGATTGCGCGTACTTCAAAATGCATAAAAAAACGATTGGGCGTAAAAATGGCTGAGATGTCACCACTCAAGCAAAAGCGCGCGTGTGTATGAAGGCACTCTATCCAGGCATCTAACACCCTGACACCTGGCGCTTTTTCTGTCTTTCACGTGGCGTTCGAAGCGGCACAAAATGGCAAATGCACATCAAGCTATTCTTGAACACGTGCCGCCGTGTGTATTTTAAATTAAGGCTGCGGTCCCACAGCAGCCATCTTGAACAAGGCGTTAGTTCAACCAAAAGATGTCGACACGCACCCGTGGGGTGGCCGAAATATTGGTTTACGGTGGAATGGCTCGAGCATCATCACGTTCCCATCGTGGCCTGGCTCGCGTCGCTGCCAGCTGTGCTCTGCTGGCTTAATAGCGTGGCCCAGCTAACTCATGTATGCGAGAACGTCAGGCTGGTATAGGGACACGCGGTTCGGCGGTTGCCACGCGCATTCGCAATAAATCTTACCATGAAGGAATCAATTGTTGATTGACGTTTCAATATTCTGTCAATGAAATATTCTTCTGCAGGAATGCACGCTCAGTAGACTCAAATCTTCTAAGACACCAGTGGAAGCAGACGTCTAGTAAACTTCATCGTGATTTACGGTATTTACCTTGCCATTATAATGACGACTGAAAAGTGACGTCACAAAATATTGTGTTCACGGGATCCGGAAGATGTTGTAAAGGTTGTTACATTATAGTTCCCAGAAAACAAACGCCGTTGCAATATTTCGGAAGTACCGACACACATTATGTTGTAAGTTTAGCTTAGGAGGAATATTATGAAAAGCATCAGTATAAACAGGAAGACGTTTATTTGCAATGAAGACGCTATGGATGAGCGGCGTTTAGCGACGGCAAGTGATGAGCGTTCGGGAATTTATAAGTTCACATGATTGCTAACTATAGGCATGCGGACAATGAAGACCTGTTTTGTCGTGAGATGGAGTTCCGGTTATGACCTGATATCGGACTACTCGTGGCAGACGAACAAGCAAGCTTCGTCTCAGCGAATGGTAAGCGTCAAGTGTCAAGCAGAGCACGTAGCTACCGACGTTGTCGACGTTTCGAGAACTTACCGCTTTTGACAATAGTGTTGGCACCTGGGCTAACTTTGCGGAAAGACTCGAAGTTTTCCTCGAGTCCAGCGCCATCATGAACAGTAACTGAAAACGATCTACTATGCAGCCGGTAGGTTGCGAAAAGTATCTGAATCTGCAGAGTCATGGTCGATGCGTACTATAAGTGATTGGACGTTTACACGATGCATGCCATCGTCCAAACGCGTCATTGACGTTCTACGCTCTTTTCGCTACGTTTGGCCTACCGAAAATACTTTTTCTGATAACGCGCCGAATCTTTTTTTTCAAATAAAATAAACACTTTTTTAAGAAAAATAAAAGAGGCATCAGGCACCACATTAGTGCACCATACCATCCTGCATCTAGCGGGCAAGCAGAACAGATGGTGTGTTAAACGAAGAATGCCCTCTTAAAGCTTAAGAATGCCCTCTTGAAGTCAACAAAAGAAGTATCATTTTCTAACGCCACTCCTTCGACGTGCTTGTCAACAGGCAGATCTAAGAGCGTTGGTCCGGACAACGGTGGCCCGAACGATGGTGCCTAATGTCCTGTTAAGGCGGATGATATGCTTTGTAGCACCCGATGTCGAACCCATGCGCTCACAAAAAATACAAAGACAAAATTGCCGGAAACAAAATGACACCGTAGCACAGTTGACGCTAGTAGCGAGTCCAGGGAGACACTCTTTCAAGCGCTTCAAAATAAAAAAAAATAAAAATAAGCGTTCCTAACTAAATGGCCAGATGTCATCACCCTAAAAAAAGCGCGCATGAAGGCACCTAAGTCCGGAAGTAGCGATATATTCGTTCTCTCGCATCCCGCAATGCATAGTTAATATTTTAGGATAAAAAATACGGAATTTATATATTAGTACACCCTATTTGATGAGAAATAAACTCACCCATCTTGGTAAAGAGGAGGGTTTAAGACTTATGAAGGAAGAGCTGGCTGCTTCAATTGAAGGGCTGGACTGAGAGCTAAGCCTAGTCGGGTTGAGGAACGAGCTTCAGAGCGATCCTGTTCTCTTTAGAACATATCTGCACATACGGAGCAAGACGAGCTAGTTTAAGAACAGCAGGTTTAGCAATTGTCCCAAAAGAACAAACATTACATGAGGTAGAAGGCAGGCAGAGTTGCAGATGCGGGCCTCACACCGAAGCCGATGATAAGAATGAGTGAACGAGGCGAGTTCTTCGTTTTCTGCTTCCCTTGATCAAGCGCGTGAGAACCCGCAGCATGAGACTAAAAGCAAATTTTAACTGCTTGTAATTGCACGTGTCGTCTCAAATACGCACGAAAAAGTGGTGGTTAAAGTGTATGAAAAAAAATAAGATTACAAAAATGAAAAAAATAAATAAGATAAAAAGAGCTATAGCTGGAGAAAAGAAAAAAGGGGGAGGTGAAAACTTGAGGATGCTTTCCTGGACGAGCTGTTTTTAGCAGGTTACTCCACGCTTGGACTGGGGAAATACCGATTAAATGATATAGAGAGTATTCACTGGCGGCCATAGCTGTGTGCGCGAATGCTGAGCGCGTGCTGATGGCAAATCAAAGCAAATTGTTGTGTGTATGTTTATACAGCCGGAAGTTAGTCTGCCTCGGTGGGCGTCTGGTGTCTCAGCTGTAGATGAGCAATTTAGCCAGTGCGGTACAACCGCTAGCCTGGGTTCTTCAAAGGTCCTCTGACACGCCAAAAAAAAAAAATTCATGCTAAACGTTGCAGTGGCATATAAGGACATTACAAAAAAATTGTTTCACTATGGAGTTGCGTAGTTTTTTTATAAAAAATAGAAATACGAAGCCCAATTCAAAGTTCCCGCCGTGCACTGTGACGTAACAGTGTACCGCAAGGTGTCGGGGCGGTCAGAAGGGAGGTATCGACCTACGTCACTAAAAGTGGGTTCACTGGAAGTCACGTGAGTTTCACTCCTCGTGCTCTCCGCGACCGTGCTTAAGACTTTTTTTCTTTTTTTTTTATTCTGCTCTTCGTACGAGCGATCGTAGAAAACGAAGTTTCAGTTCCACTAGCTCTTTATTCCTGCACCGTTGGTTAGTTTGCGTGCTGTAAAATTTGAGGACGAAGAGTCAGTGGATCGACGTGATGGAGGTCAATGATGAAAGCGTTGCGAGTACAAGCCAGTGTACGAGTGCATGCCGTCAGTCCGATGATACAGGGCTATACTGGGCGCAAAACAAGCTATCAAGTTTTGAAAAAAAAATTAGAACGCTCGCAGAAATTAGGATTGCTTGCATACGACAGACCGATCGCATTGCTGAAGGTTGAGACACCGAGGTCGTTGAATCATCGGATACTCTCCAGGCTGAAGATGCCTGCCGTCTAAAGAACACGAACTGTTGAGTGTGCCAAGTACAAGTAAACGCCGAGCACGAAGTACGTATTTTGTCTAGAACATGAGTAGAACTTGTTTACTAGGTGCTCATGCGGCCGATGTATGTCTCTTAGAAATGCATGGAGTGTGATCTCTTCTTCAGTTGCTGAAATACAGGGACAGTCCCTCACACAGCGCCTTCTAGGCATTGTAGTTGATCACGTCAATTCACTGACTCCGCTTCTTCTACCTTTACAGCAACATTAAGCGATGAAAAGCAAATAAAAGAAACCTTGTCTGCTTGGATCGCTCGTGGAGGTGCGGAGAACAAAAGTATTTAAAAAAGAATATTACACGCGCTCGCGGTAAGCACGAGGAGGGATACAACTCGCGTGACTTCCGGCGATGCCTCCCTTCTGACCGCCCCGACACCTTGCGGTACACTGTTACGTCACAGTGCACGGCGGGAACTTTGAATTGGGCCTCGTATTTCTATTTTTTATAAAAAAAACTACGCAACTCTATTAGCGGCGAGAAGTTTTGGTGGCGCCCTCCTGTGGTTCCCCTTTGTGACGTCATTACCTTGCAAACAACAAGTTCGATGGTGTTTGTTATTATCATGGTGGAAGCTTGAAATCATTGCGCTCTCAAAGCAACACTGCCAACACCGTCAAAATTAAAGTTCTTTCATTCCTCTTATTTCCGTCGATGAAAATCCCCTTTCCGACGTCATAGTCAGCGTTCGGCCAATCGTGGAAGGCCGACCACAGCGACGCTTTCGGTCGCGCACGGGGCTAATAGTGAAACAATTTTTTTGTAATGTCCTTTAACGTGCACCACGCAGTAGTGATACATGACCGCACGCCGGTACGATGCTCATCAAGATCGAAACAGGCAGGGGTGGGGCTCGAACCCAGAATCCCTGGGTTCTGCAGCGCGAGCTTTCGCTCCACGCGCGTTGAGCTGGGTGTGCGCTTTATCCCACTCGGACACCGATCCCCTTTTTGTTTAGCAAATGTTTATTTACTGGTTAAAAACATAAGTAGCAAGAATGGAAAAAATGAGGTATATACATATTTTAGAGCAAAAAAATAATTTTACATAATTTAGACATTGCATTCAATGACCCAGCTGCAAAGTAAATCAGATAAAGGTTACAACATTGTTAAAAAGTGCAGTAACCTCAGCTCTGGGTGTGTATTACACTCGAAGATCTTAAAAAAACTATTTTAGAGTGACGCACTTGCGAAGGCGACGGATAGTCTTCTCGAAGCATGAAAATTTGGTGCTACCTTTTGACCTTTTCCCAGAGTGTTTCTCAGATTGTTTTTCTATTTCAACTGGTTCTAAAGTTCAAATAATCCAGTCCCATGTTAGCAAAGTGTCGCCACGCGGGTTTAGGGTTCAGTGTGCACTCTGTCATGTCTGCTCTTGGCCGCCATGGCACATGCAGGCCTAAAACCATGATTATCTCCGTCAAGTCAATCAGCGTCCTTTTGTCGTGCAGCCGTAGAAATTTCAAAGTACACCAACTAACTCACTCTTCAGGTCATCGTGGCCGGACAGGATGGAATTCTGCTCGCTGATGGGAGCTTTGGGAGATGACGACTTCGTTCGCCTCTTCCTCCTCCTCTTTGACTCCGCCTGCTCCCCTTGAGATGTGGAGCCAGGATCTGACGTGCACAGAACTCGTTCTTCCTTTCTTTTCCCAAGCATTTCTTTGTCGCTGGTTTCATTCATTTCGGACGCCTCCTCGTCTGGCTTCATTGGCTCTTCAGCTTGGTCTTCAGCTTGGTCTTCAGGGACAAGTGCACTGAACGAGTTGGTGATGACAACATTGCTCACTGTCTCCTTCGCTGCAGAGCGTGACGACGCCAACCTGTCTTCACACTTCTCAGTCCGTGAGACTGCCTCTACGTGGGCTGTGCTGTGACCGGTACTGACCTCTGCCGAAACCTCTGTTTGTGCTGTTTCTTCTGCGTCCATGAAGTATTCTGTAGGAAGCAGGAGAGATACAGCCGTTCGGTTGGCGTACGTTTGAATACAGTCTTCGGGATCGTGGCCGAATTTTCGGCATACGCTACACCAGGGAGCGCGGCACTGGCCTCGGACGTGTCCGACTTTCCTGCATCGTAGACATTGCGGTGCTCTACCAGGTATGGAGACAAGTACGGTGGTTCCCAGAATCTTGAGCTGATGCGGCAAGCTGTCCGCAGTCACCCCTTCGTTCAATTCAATCGACAGTATTCTTGTGGTCGTCTCTACTTCTTCGAAGCCGGAGTAGTGCCACTTGTCTCGAACGATGCTTTTTATTTTTCCAAACGTAGAAAAAAACACTTGCTACGTTTGCATCTGGGACGCCAGTTGGAACCCAGTGCACCTTCATGGACAGCGCAGTCTTGCTTCCGTCTATTATTAAACATGTCTTGTTCTTTAATTGGATCTCAAGGAGCTGCAGCAATCTTTCTTTTTCTTTGGAAGAACGCACTGTGAGCAGCCACACATCATTGTACTGGAAGGCCCCAAGCGAAGCTAGCTCGTTTGGGTTGATGATTTTCTTCAAAGCAGGACCGAAATCGTCGAAGCGATATGGCTGGGCTGATGGGTCCCCATGAAGAATCAGTGAGTTTTCAAGCAGCTTACCGTTGGGAAGACGTGGCAGTAAAATCTTGTACTCCGTTGTACTTGGTGCAGAGGGGACAGAAGCAGAAATGGTTTCAGAATATTCCCAGCTAGGCTTAGCCGTTGAGATTTCCTTTACGGAGCCCATTTCCAACGCGGCCGTTCAGCTCGTCGACTTCTTCGAACTCCTCGGCCACCGATCCCCGTGCTGATGGCGAGCTTCCACAGTTCTTTTGCAACGTGCATTCCACACCATCAAGAGTGCCGGTCTAAGCAGCCTATTGATGTGAGCTCGTTCTGAAAATGCGCTCTAAACAGCACCCACAAATATGGCGTCTATACTTCGTCTCACCTTTGCATGGACTAACCGCGAATGCTGTGCTAGCGCGAGCGGCTACCCTTGACTGCCTCGACTGAAGCACTCGCTGAACGAGGGCTCGTGCAGCCGCCGAGGCTTCATTCGAAGCAACTATCTCGCGCTTTTAGCACGCGCGGCTAACAATAGTCCATACTAACGTGAGACGAAGTATAGTGAATACTCCCTATGGGCCTCCTGCGTTGCCCAGGGGGTGCTGCGAAAAGAGACTTGTTAGGCCTTGTTTCGGGTAGTACAAACCTTAGCGTCTCAAACTGTCACGCATGCAGAAGTGTGCCTGCTCTGGTGCAGAGCGCGAGATCACGATGAATATACAAAGAAACAACAAAAATTCGAACACCGTCAAAGCTAAGACGCTTAGAGCGCGAGCCAAGAGATGCCGTTTCACGCGTTCCAAAGTAGACATGACAAAAAAAAAAGAAAACTGAAAGCGTCGCGACACAGGTGTTTTGACGTCACCACCCAGAGATAAGAGACGCGTACCCTAGCGGTGGTGTCATCAATTTGGCACCTTTGATTGTCTTGCGGCGTTGAGTCTGGCCGATTTCAGGCGTCCAAAGGTGTTTTTTCGTTCTTCAGCATCAGAGAGAATTAAAAAAAGCTCAACCAACGTGCCGTAAGTAGTGCGAGGCTCAATCAGGTGAGCTTGTACTACCCAAAAGGAGGGCGCTGCAGTTTGTTCAAAGCTTCAGCGCAGGAGGCCTATAGCGTTTCGCATTGCTTGGGGCATTCTATGAATATTTTTCGTGCAACAACGGACTAAGCATACGTTGACCCTCTCATGCGGGAACGCCTCTGCACTAATTGCCCCCTTCGTGTGTTCAATTTAGATGGATTTATCTTCACATTAGATTAGCTTTGTGTCGTTTTATCGATAAATTAGTCTCGTTAAGAAAACCTTGTTTTCTTACGTTACGTAACTAGGGTGCCTCAATGTCCTTCTGTTGAGGGCGATGCCACCCTTCGTAGTACCCGATGCCGCATTCACGCGCTCACGGGGAAAGTAGAAAGAAATTGACAAACACAAAATGCCGCCATAGACCAGTCAGTGCCACAAACGCGTGCAGAAACACGCTCTTTCATGCGCATCTGAACAAAAAATAAAAACAAATTGTGTCACAAAATGGCCAGATGCCACCACCCTAAGCAAAGCGCACATGAAGACACCCTATTCGTAACGCTTACGTCGGCTTTCACCGAGAATCACAAGGCAATATGTGCTTCATAAAGTATGGCTTCCGATTCAAGGAGGTTGGCTGGCACGCGACATCTTATGAATGGCGCTCGTTACAGCACCGTGCGGGCAACAATATACCGCGCGTTCTTAATCTTAGGTCCAGACAACTCCTGTAGTATGAAATCGTCGCGTCTAGTGCCACTAAATAAGCTGAAAAAATTAGGTTGTGTTTCTGCTAATACAGCCTAGAAGTTGGTCTGCCTCAACGAGCGACGAGTCTCCCAGCTGTAGATGAGCAATTTAGCCGGTTCAGCACAACCGCTAGCCTGGGGTCTCTAACGTGCACCGCGCAGTAGATATACACGACCGCACGCCGGTACGATGCACATCCAGATTGAAACGGGCAGGGGTGGGGATTGAGCCAAGGATCCCTGTATTCTGCTACGCGAGCTTTCACTCCACATGCTTCGAAATGGTGTGTGCTAGCCCACTGGGCCACCGATCCGCCAACTGAATAAGCTGCGCTTCAAAGCAATGACACTCGCCCATATTGTGGCTGAAAATCATGGCTGCCAGTTATCTGAATGTTTATCTGAAGTCACAAGAAACGCTTGCATGTCCTACATAAATGGTTAAACGGTTCGCAACAGATAAAAGCAATATTACATGAGCATCCCAACACCGAATCTAATGCTGAGGAATTCGCACTTTCTAATTATGACGATCGGCAGCTGCGTTCTGCTCTGCACAAGCACCAAATTGGCGGCGCCCAGAATAATGTCGGTAAAAGGAGTGCCGATATTCTAAGCGCAGCTCATTTAGTGTATATAGTGGCGTGATTCTGTAAATAACAGACGTCAATAAATCTGTTTATTTATGAGGAAAAGACGAACTACGGTTTGTGGGAATTTTTGTTTCGTGAGTAAAACTATAAAAAGAAGGAGAGTGTGGTCTTTTTATTTTTGCCTAGTTTCATCACATCAGTGTATCGAAGCTTTGTTTTGGGGGTCTACGAAAAAAACAAAAGACTACCGGCTCGAGCATGATGACAAACTATCGTCAG